>SKCR01041851.1:0-59719 GCA_019454045.1 Zanthoxylum bungeanum | reverse complement strand
CTGTGCTTCGTTACTTTCGTTCGAACGTCAAACAGATTGCGGGCGTTCGTGCCGCATTCGAGGAGGCGTTCGAACGGTGTCGGTAATTCTGGTTTTGCTGCTAGCCTCACACCCAAGCCCAATTAACCCACCAAAGCCCATAAAACATATCCCAATTAATAAAACAGATTTAAAACACAAGGGAAATTAAATTAAATCTTAATTAAATTAAACATTGAATTAAATAAAATATTTAAACCATTTACCAATTAAATAAAACATAAAATATAATCATACCTAATTAAGACAAATCAAATATATTAACTTCCTAACTAAACAAAATCACATACTAAATTAAAAAGATGTCATGCCTAATTAAAATCAATCATAACCAATTAAAAATATTGTATTCCTCATCTAGCCAAATTTGTCCCCCATCAAATCTCTTGCTTTCCTTGTCCAACACCAAATCAAATCCTCCCTTTAATGCCAGATCCCTTCCTTGTGAGACAAGGTGAAGCCCAAGCCATTCTCTATATAAACAACACATCTCCAAGGCATTCCCCTCCCCTAGTGCACGCCCATTACAAGAAAAGAAGCAAAGAATTTCCAACCCCTTTCCCCTAGCTCATTCACACAAGAAACACCCAAGCTCATACACACAACTCACACGAAAATCACAACACCCACAAGAAACACCCAAAGCTTATTGACACAACTCTCCCTCACTCTCAATAATCGAAGATCACAAACCAAAGAACCCTCATTGCCTTGACCAAAACATATCTCGAACATCCCCTTTACCTCATCAAAACAGCCCCCGAACCACACCATAACACCACCGAAAATCACACCCAAAACTAGCCAAAACATCCCAAGAACAGTAACTAAAATACAGCAGCAGAACAGTAGCAAAACGGCAGCGAATCGGAGTCAAAAGCAGCAGCAAAAGATGGAGAACGACGACTCCAGACGGTGAGACAACGAACGAGAGCAGTGAACCAGTGAACCGGAAGAGTTGCGGAGCATCCACCCTTCCGACGATCGTGTGCCGTACATCCGAGAGGTGATTTAAAAGGTTAGACCTGAGGGTACTTTTCACACTCATCTTTATTTTATTTTTGTTATTTATCTTGATCGTATTTTAATTATTTGTTGAATCTTGTTTGTGTATGATGTGTGTTGCGGGTATTGGATGAATGGAAAAGTGTCGTCTCTTGTGGTATATAGGATGGAAACCCGGACATAAATTTCATAGCCGATTTTGAATGGACGATAGTATGATATGTACTCGGGATACAACTCCACGTACCACTTGAGTAAACGGCACACTCTTTTGTTTTATGTTGCTTCGGTTTATTTCTTTTTCGTTATTTGAATTCTGCATGTTACTTTTGTATGTGTGATACAACCGAGCGCATGGGCTTAGTAAGTCGGATTAAAGGTCCCCTATTTGGAGGGGTTAAAATCCTTTACCACGATGCTTTGCCGCGCCGGTTGATGTGTGTTCGGTTGAATGTAAGATATGTTCAATCGGATATACTAAGTTTGATATGATTGTCTTTATTTTTATATGCATTGAGATAAGCGCATGGGCTTAGTAAGTATGATGAAAGGTCCTCTAATTGAAGAGGTTAAAATCCTTTGCCAAGATGCTTCGCCGCGCCTCGTATTTCGCTATTTGTTTTTTTATGTATATTGTATTCATACATCATTTTGTGCATCAGGTCAGTTCCCGTTCGAACGCGTTATCAAACACCTATACGAACGCGACCCTTATGTTTTCCGTTCGAACGCGTTTTACAAACGCTACTCGAACGCGCATGCATTTTGTTTCATCAGGTCTGGATCCGTTCGAACGCGTTATCGAACGCTATACGAACGCGAACCTTCTGTTTCCCGTTCGAACACGTTTTAACAAACGCTACGCGAACGCACACGCACTTTCTTAGTCTTAGCATGCATCAGGTCTGGTTCCGTTCGAACGCGTTCTCGAACGCTACGCGAACGCATACGCACTTTCTTAGTCTTATCATGCATCAGGTCTGGTTCCGTTCGAACGCGTTCTCAAACGCTATACGAACTCGAACCTTCTGTTTACCGTTCGAATGCGTTTACGAACGCTACACCGAACGCGCACACACTGAATTGAGTCTGTTTCATCATATTCATGCATAATTGCCTCTTGGTTGATCTTTCTTGTATTATGTAGCCAATCATATTATTTGTATTCCTCATTTATCCATTCTATGTGTTCTTGGGATGATATTCAAGCATGATTAGGCTGTTAGCATGTTATTTGGTTAATATGTTCATGAGATAGTATTCAAGCATGATTAGGTTGTTCTTAGTTTTCCATATCATATGATTGAGAAATGTTCATGAGATTGCCATGAGATGTTGCATGTTGTGATGAACTTGTTGATGTATGCATGTGAATTTAGAAGCATGATACTCTTGGAAATAAGTGTTACTTAAACTTGATTAAATTATTACATAAATCTTTTCATTACAAGTGACATAAGTAAGGGACCATTCCGAACACAAAAGTTTGAGGTCTTCCTTGCGAGGGGTGAGTGCGGCCTTAAATCTCATTTTTCCCGGTTCACACCGGGTGGCGACTCCATCATTCTCCGGTTTAGTCCCCTGTGGCTACGCCGTACTCCCGACTGGGCCGCGAGCCCGGGACAGCATGCGTCGCCCAGATCCTGTGTCCCCACAATGTGGCTGCCATCAAAGTGTGGAGGATAGCTCATTATCCACAGTGGTATCTCAAGTCGAATGACCGCTATGTTCGCTCAACTCGGGAAGGTTCCTATTGACGTTGGTGTACCATCTATTAGGAAACCTTCAGCGAGTCATTCAATGTCTTATCAAATAAAAACCTACATGTCTATATGAGTCTCTTGAGACTCATGGTTCACTGGGATAAGCCATCGAACCAAGTCACGATATACGACATGTACTGGTCTCAACGGATTTTACTAACCGACCCGTGTTAGTAAATCTTGACCAAGAACTTTATTTAAGGATATACAACTAATAGTGTGCTTCCCAATGTCAATTACAAACTACGTTGTAATTGCGCACTATACTGTAAATCTTAGGGTCTTTGTCTAATATACATGTATCACTGAACCAGATTCAGTTTCGATCTAATCGTAATCAGATATTTAATCGCAATTAGATCGAATAAGTGTAAAAGACAAGTGTGCTACCATAAAATTAGTAATATTATGGAAAATATAATTTCTCGTATTTATGAATCGGACATAAATACGATCCGGATTGGCACTCCGAGCAGACCAACCCTAACAGTTCCTACTACAGGAAAAGCTACTGAATGTATCAACCAATTGTTAGCCTATGAATAAAGAATCGACCAATTCATTCTTTCCAAGTTAGACTGGTCAAATAACGATCATGACAAGAAGCGTAGAGTGGACTTGAATCTTAATATGTAACTTTTTTGGGTTAAATAGTAGTGTTGTTGATTCAATTATCTTTTCCACACTAACCAAATAATGTCTTCGAAACTCTACTTCTTCTTATTCAGACATTGTGTACAATGTCTCAATTTGGTTGGGGAGGAGATAGTTGACTAGATAATTTTCGTTTTTATATTTTCCTTTGTGTAAAAAAAATTTTTATTTTTGAGTTATTTTTTAAAAAAAAATTTTATGTGTGTTTTTGTTTTGTGTGTAAAAAAAAATATTTTTGTGTTGATTTTCTTTTTTGTTTAAAAAAATCACACACAAACCAATAATAATTTTTTGACTAACCAAGTGGAATTGTTGCTCAGAGATGGCAGTGTAAGGAGTTTTCGCTCCTGAGACGCATCTCAATGTGTTTCGTAATAAGTTGTTTTTGTTTATTTTTCTTTTTGAATCATTCAAATTTGTGAATTCTCCATAATATTGATTAAGTTTGACTGATATTATCAACATACATGGTAACATATGATCGTGGGTTCTAAGTGAAAATTTTATAATATTCAGTTCTCTTGTTTGATGGAGGCAGCACCTGAAAGCAATAGAGTTTGTGTTTTTATTTCAAAAAAAAACTAACCAAATTTTTACTTAGTAACCGGACCTCTTTCCTCAATAAGCATTGATTGTGAGCGTAAAACGATAGAGCTTGAGTTGGTTACAAAAATAATACTAATAAAAATAATCAAGCTTTTACTTAGTAACTGGACATCTTGTCTCTGCAAATATTGATTATTTGCGTAAAACGATAGAGTTTGAGAGGAAAAAAAGAAAAAAAAAATGTGAATAAATTCAATTTCGTAGCCTCTCTAACTCGAGTAATTAAGTCTGTATGGGTATTTTAACACTTACTAACTTAGTTCCCTAAGGCTAATTGGTCTGGGAGTCACTGGCCCAAAGCTCGTTACATGGGTTATAGAGAAAGCTTAAGGAAATCAAACACTTTTTTTATATCTGAGATCCGAGCAATTAAGTCCGTAGGAGTGTCTTAACACCTAATGTCCTAAAGTCAACTTGTTTGAGAATCATTGATCAAAAGCTCGTTACAAGAGTTAAAGATGTATTATAAAAAAAATTATTTTTTCTATATAAATAAATTGTCATTGTCAAAAGGTGTAATTTTGAAATAACTTTATGACAAAAATATTACTATCTCTTCAACAAGACCTATGAATATTGTGAGCATAATGAATTGATTGATATTTTATCTTATGTGTGTATGGAAGAAGGGTAAACGGTACAGTAAAATTTGCTTATTTGATCATTTAAAAAATAATTACTAACTTAGGTAAGAATTATTTTTTAAGTTTTCGCTTAAATTACTATGGACTAGTAATAAACTAGTGGGGGTGTGATGAACACTAAAAAATGTACATTTATTAAAAAGAAAATTAATCATTTTACACTTATAATTTCATTAATCTTCATAATTTAGCACATTAGTAAAATAATAATTATATTTATGTTTTATATATTTTATTATGATTTTTATTTATTGTATAGGTAAAATACTGTCTCGGACGCTCAACAAGAAAATTGATATGAAATCTGAATTCCAAGACCCAGAAACCCAAGAGAGCGTGACAGCTAAATTTAAATCGGACTTGGAAAATATTCACCATGTTTAGATTAACAACAAAATAAGCTTATAATGTATTTAACCGCACATGTATTATTATTATTATTATAATATATATTTATATTTATATTTTGGAGGACCGACCAAGATTTTATATATATAATATTATATATATTATATTGGATATCCTACCAAGATTTTATAGATATATATATATATATATATATATATATATATATATATATATTATAATATATTAATATATTAATTAAAAAGAAAAAAGAAAAATGTTATTGTCACCTTTCGATGGATGGAAACCTTTGAAAAAAATATAATAAAAAAAGGCAAAAAAAAAAAAGATTTGCAAATTGGATAGGTAGATGTGGTAAGCCCTCTACTATAAATAGATGTGTTCAACACCTCATTTTCTTCAGCCCGCTACATACTTCTCTCTGTGAATTTGTGGAGTTTTAGCTCTTGTGTGTTTTATTTTCCAAGCTTTGTTTTAATTTTTTTCAATAATAAAATTATGTGTGTTTTTATTCAAATTATGAGTAGCTAATTCCATTCTGCTTGGGTAAATGGTGAAACTTGAGTACCTAACTAGACTTGTTATAGACAACCTATATGGTAGGTTTTATATGTTTTGACATAATTAATTCCTGAAGTAAGTTAATTGGGTAATAATGATAATTTATATATTATAAAAAAAAACTTCTCTATATTTGAAATATTAAAAGTGGATTATCTAGCCCCTATCATTTTAATTTGTTGTTGCATCTCAATTTAAAAATTGTCCATCACTTCAATCAAGTCGTTTTATTTTTACTCGATTTATTATTTTATTTTACTAAATCTATTTCATGTAGATCGACTCCGGACTTACCAGGTTATTTTATTACTTCGACACTCTTATACTTGGGAGTAAAGAACCATTATGTGAATGTGTCAAAAACATCAAGGATTGTTTATAGTCCGATCCGTGATTGCAAGGGATGTATTAGCTACACCGGTTTCAACTGTATTTATAGAGCAGACATTTAGTATAGGCGGCAGAATATCCAGGTTGAAACTGGAGACTTTAGAAGATCAAACGTGTCTTGACGATTGGTATAAAGTGGACATCATGAACAAGAAAATCAACTGAAAACTTTTAACAATTTTTGTGATAAACAGACATAACTAATATTGAAGGCTCAAGATTCAGATTGCCTTCCCCGAATGAGGATGAATAAAATATAAATTAGGTAAATTATTAAAAATAAAATCTAACAGAATTACTTGAACTTTGATTCCTCAACACCCCAAGTGAGTACGTAGACATGGTAATTAAACACAAGCTTTCTTTTTCTTCAAAATAATAAATAAATTATCAATATATATTTTAATAAATCGTTAATTTTTTATTATTTTATATCAATTTAAATTATTTTATGTCAAAAAAATAATTTCAACCTTAAACCGAACTATTAGAGTTAATATATTAATATGTTTTATATTAATGCTTCCATCGCCTGTTGGATCCTCTGATAATATAAACCGAGACCAAACGTTCAGATCTGCGACGATACTCACTCACTCAATATTTCAAATAATTAAACACCAAATGGGCGTTTAAAATCTAACATCCATATCATCAATTTCACTTAACACAAGGCTTTCATCTCGCTTAAGGTTCGTTTCTCCGATCTCGTTAATTAGATCTCGCCGCTTAATTGATTCATTTTCTCGGTAGCCAAACACGACATTTGTTGATTTTCTCGCTCGATTTAGGCGATCAGTAGAGTTTTCTTTTTTTCGTATCACACACTAGTTAATATTACGTTGATGTGTTCTTACATTTTCTAATCGCTTTAATTGATTGCTTCACTTTGAAACTGAAATTGTTTGATACTGCGTTTAGATTTTGGATTCATGATGTGAATCGAATGAAATTAGTTATAGCGTTTGATAATACTGGAGAAACTGTGAGATCTAGATGTAGCTAATTGCTGTTTTTCTCTTATGCTTTTACTTAGCCAAAATTGTTGAATATGATTTTATTGTTAATTTTAGATCTGATCTTGTTGAGGCATGCATTTCTTTTTATGCATTCGTAACTTGTGAACTTGTTATCCTTTTTATGCCAATCCGGACTGGATTCGATTTGTTTCGTTTCTGTTTTCATGAGGGAGGTAGAAAGATTTTTATGTTAGATCTGTTTTCTAAATTTGCATTAGTTTATGAGTGACTCCATAAGGAGATGTTTGATGTTTATAATTTAATTTGTTTATACCTTGTTAGGCTTGATGGTCATATGTTCTCAGTCACAGGCATACTCTAATTATGAGACTGGTGCAGAAGATAGATTGTGAAGTTACTATAATATGTGATGAATATTTAAGGCTAATTATGTCCGATTCTAATTGAGTTCTTCACTACTTATTTGAATTATTCTCTTTTTTTTTTTTTTTAAGAATAATATTGGAATGGAACTTTTTGTATCATGTTTTTTATGTTTTGGTCTTTTGACATGAACTTCAAGTGACAGAAAAGCAATCTGCAAAAATGGAGAAGTCTTGCACTCTGCTTATTCACTTTGACAAAGGGACACCAGCAATTGCTAATGAAATTAAGGAAGCTCTTGAAGGCAATGATGTACCTGCAAAGGTTGATGCCATGAAGAAGGCAATTATGCTTTTGTTGAATGGTGAAACTTTGCCTCAGCTGTTTATCACTATTGTTAGATATGTTTTGCCTTCTGAGGACCATATAATACAAAAACTGTTGCTTCTATATTTGGAGATCATTGAAAAGACAGATGCTAAGGGTAAAGTCTTGCCTGAAATGATTTTGATTTGCCAAAATCTAAGGAACAATCTTCAGCACCCCAATGAATATATTCGTGGGGTTACTTTGAGGTTTCTCTGCCGCTTGAATGAGACCGAAATAGTTGAGCCGTTGATTCCTTCAGTTTTGCAAAATTTGCAACATCGACACCCATATATTAGGAGGAATGCCATATTGGCTGTAATGGCAATATATAAGCTTCCACAGGGTGAGCAGCTTCTGGTGGATGCACCTGAAATGATTGAAAAGGTTCTCTCAACAGAGCAAGATCCATCAGCTAAGCGGAATGCATTCCTTATGCTCTTTACTTGTGATCAAGATCGAGCAGTTAATTACCTGTTGACCCATGTTGATAGGGTTTCTGAATGGGGTGAATTGCTTCAGATGGTTGTACTGGAGTTGATTCGGAAAGTTTGCCGAACAAACAAGGGAGAGAAGGGGAAGTATATCAAGATTATTATATCATTGTTGAATGCCCCTTCAACTGCAGTTATTTATGAATGTGCTGGGACACTTGTCTCTTTGTCTTCTGCGCCCACTGCTATTAGAGCTGCTGCTAACACCTACTGCCAGCTTCTATTATCACAAAGTGACAACAATGTCAAGCTTATTGTACTTGATCGACTGAATGAGCTCAAGTCTTCACACAGAGAAATAATGATTGATCTGATCATGGATGTTTTGAGGGCACTTAACAGCCCTAATCTTGACATTCGAAGGAAGACTCTTGATATTGTGCTTGAGCTGATAACTCCTAGGAACATCAATGAGGTAGTTCTTATGTTGAAGAAGGAAGTTGTCAAGACTCAGGGTGGTGAGCTTGAGAAGAATGGTGAGTATAGGCAAATGCTTATTCAAGCCATACATTCTTGTGCCATTAAGTTCCCAGAAGTGGCAAGCACAGTGGTCCATTTGCTGATGGATTTCTTGGGAGACAGCAATGTTGCCTCAGCTATCGATGTGATTATTTTTGTTCGAGAAATAATTGAAATGAATCCTAAACTGAGGGTCTCTATTATATCCAGGTTATTGGACAATTTCTACCAGATCAGAGCTGCACGAGTTTGCTCTTGTGCTCTTTGGATCATTGGAGAGTATTGCCAGTCCCTTTCCGAAGTTGAGAATGGCATAGCTACCATTAAGCAGTGTCTTGGAGAGTTGCCATTTTTCTCTGTCTCTGAAGAAGGGGAGGAAACTGATTCATCTAAGAAAGTTCAGCAGCAAGCCAACTCAATTACTGTTTCTTCCAGGAGACCAGCTGTTCTTGCTGATGGAACTTATGCTACTCAGAGTGCTGCCTCTGAAACTGCCTTTTCTCCTCCTACCATTGTTCAGGGATCATTGACTTCTGGAAACTTAAGATCCCTTCTTCTCACTGGTGAATTTTTCCTTGGAGCAGTTGTGGCTTGCACGCTGACAAAGCTTGTTCTGAGATTGCAGGAAGTGCAGTCATCTCAAATTGAAGTGAATAAAGCATCTTGTCAGGCATTATTGATCATGGTCTCAATATTACAATTAGGACAATCTGCAGTTCTGCCGCACCCAATTGATAATGATTCTTATGATAGGATTGTCTTGTGCATAAAATTACTTTGCAACACTGGTGATGATGTCAGGAAGATATGGTTGCAGTCTTGCCGTCAGAGCTTTGTGAAGATGCTTGCAGAGAAACAGTTGAGGGAATCCGAGGAATTAAAGGCGAAGGCTCAGATTTCTCATGCACAGCCAGATGACCTTATTGATTTCTACCACCTCAAGAGCAGGAAGGTAATAGCTATTGAATGTGTGGATGACAAGGAAGAAGGGTTAGAGTTTCTTATTCAAGTTGATCTTGATTTTTAGAAATCTATTTCTTGGCCTGTTTCTTAATGGATGAATGAATAGTAGAAAACAGGAAATAAAGTAGAAAAAAGGGAATGTAAATGATTTGGCTGATAAAGTTTTACATTGGGATCTCGATCTGCATATTTTGTTCTGTTTTAGTATAATCTCGATACTTCGATATGCTTAGCTAACCTTGCCTCTGTTAGTTACTGTTAATTTTTTAGGTTTCTAAAATTCTGTTCTTTTATGTTCCTTTGTATTTGTTGTTGATTATATGTATGGTAGTAATCGCTAATCGAAAATCATGAATGTAAACTTCTAGGGTATGAGTCAGCTGGAGTTGGAAGATGAGGTACAAGATGATCTAAAACGTGCAACTGGAGAGTTCATCAAGGATGGAGATGATGCTAATAAGCTGAACCGCATTCTTCAACTAACTGGGTTTAGTGACCCTGTTTATGCTGAAGCATATGTTACCGTTCACCACTATGATATTGTTCTTGATGTTACAGTTATCAACCGCACCAAGGAAACCCTCCAGAATTTGTGCTTGGAGTTGGCTACCATGGGTGATCTTAAACTTGTTGAACGTCCACAGAACTACACATTAGCTCCTGAATCAAGCAAGCAGATAAAGGCTAACATCAAGGTGTCCTCAACTGAGACCGGAGTCATATTTGGGAATATTGTGTACGAGACTTCAAATGTGCTCGAGCGAAATGTTGTTGTCCTCAATGACATTCACATTGACATCATGGACTATATCTCTCCTGCAGTTTGTACAGATGCAGCTTTTAGAACCATGTGGGCTGAGTTCGAGTGGGAAAACAAGGTATCTCTGCGACTAATTTCTTGCCCTTTTCACAAAGTTGTTATTAGGATCTTTTTTCTGTTTACATTAGATTTTAATCGGATGGAAGATCTTATATTTATTTACTGATCTATAGCATGGTAAAGGTGATTTTTCTGATAGTGGCTCTCGACGAGAGTTCAAATTTACTCAATTTTTTTGCTCAGTCCAAGATTGACTGCCCAAGCAAGCTATATTATCATGGTCTTTTTAACTTTCATGGGTGACTGTAGAACACACACACTAATGGATTTTATAATCTCTTAATATGATGCCATCTATTTTTCTTGCTTGTACTCTGAATTAATTTTCTTGCTTTCTTTAATTTTCATTTGTGTTCTGCAATGCAGGTTGCTGTTAACACGGTAATCCAAGATGAGAAGACATTCCTTGATCACATCATCAAATCAACCAACATGAAGTGCCTGACCGCACCGTAAGTTGATCTTTTTTCCACAACCTCTTGGATGATATGCATTGCAAACAGTCATCAATTTTCAGTTTATAATGATTGCAAGACATTCTTTAGGCTTATTAATGTCAGTTCTATGCTAGTGTGGTGTTTTGGAGCTCATGTCAAATACATGGCAACGGGCTGGGCTTTGATAAGCCCGAGCCGGCAATATGGATTTAGGCCGCCGGTGACCGATTTTTTAAATAAAAAAAAATTATAAAAATATATTTTTTATAAATATAAATATAAAATTATTTATTTTAAGCCCGGTTTTTTTGGTGGAGTCGGGCCCGCGCCCCCATTTTGAAGCCCGGCTCGGGCTTTTTCACCCCGGACTGGCCCGGGCTTTTTTACCACCCTTATATCAAATGAACCATAAATCCGCAAGGACTGTTCCGCACTAGCAGAACTTCGTAATACATAGTCACAACACAGAAACAGTTAGGCGGCCTGTATTTGAAATTTTGTTGGAACAGTCAGGTTTTAATGTATGTGAATAGCCCTCTCTTTATAATTATCTAATACTTTTTTTTTTTTATTATATTTGGGCTGGGTTTCAATTGCAGGTCTGCACTAGATGGCGATTGCGGGTTCCTGGCAGCAAACTTGTATGCCAAGAGTGTGTTTGGTGAGGATGCTTTGGTAAACATAAGCATTGAGAAGCAGACAGACGGTAAGCTCAGTGGCTACATCAGAATAAGAAGCAAGACCCAAGGGATTGCCCTTAGTCTCGGGGATAAGATCACTCTCAAGCAGAAGGGAGGCAGTTGACGTGCAACTTGTAAGATTGATTCTTCTTTGCAAACTACTTATACATGAGAAGCAGAGTATTATTTCCAAAAAAAAATAAAATAAAAAATTATATGGTACTGGCATCTCTCGTTATGGTTTTATTTATGCTTAACTATTAATGTTCTTATTATTCATTCATTGACGATATAAAACTGCATATTGCGCATCCCCATGCCGTATTCACATCGATATTTAATGAAGGAATTGGGGGATTTTACGGACGGACTTGAATCTCTCACTTCTGCTAGTATCGGTGAATACAAAATCCGTAACAGTTACAGAAAATACGCAATATACCTAACATAAACTTTAACAATAGTCCAATATATAATCTGTTACCAGGAAATTAAATAAGCCTATGATGGAGTTCCAAAATTTAGTCTTCACTTTCAAAAATAGATCTTTCATTTTTTCCGCACTGGTTAATGAAAAGAAAGCTTTATTCCTATAAAATATTAACAAAAATGAACATACAATGTTGAAAATCTATCGATCTAAATATCCATAAGATTTGTATTACAACTAAAAAAATATATATATGAAACAAGCGGAAAAAAAGAACTTAGAGTTGGTTGTACTAATTTATATATATTAATTGAAACTTTTTAGGTGTAAATTAATATGTTGACTAAAATTTTAAATGTAAAAATTAACTTTAATGAATCTTTAGGTATAAATTTAAATTTGTTTAAAGTTTTCGAAATTTTCCAAACATTAATTGATCTTTTTCTCATATTTTTATATCTTTAAAATCAAACCGGTTTAGTTTAGGCAAAATGGAATAATACGAGCTAAAAATTTTTAGAAAAATGCTATCCGCACTTTCTTTTCCTTTCATTTATGAACTTCAAGCAATATACACAAAAGTATATCAATAGATATATATTTCTTATAAGAACTTCATGAAATTTGAAATTTAATTTGCTCCATTTAAACCAGCATCGGATGATTTGGCAATATAATTTCCAACGTCTCAAAAAAAAAATCAATAATATATATTATGTTAACCTAACCATTAAACAAGAAATGCTTTTGCTAATCTTAATAACGTTTCAGAAACAATATCCATTATCAATTGCTAATAATTAATAAAATGGTCATGCTAACGAATATTCTCATGGTCCTTAGAATTCATTTTAGGAAAATTTTGATATTATTTTTATGGGAAATAAAAAAATTATCAAAACATTAATTTTTTTTTCCATCAAAATTTTCCTAAAATAGATTTTTAATAAATATTATTAAGACACTCATTAATATTTCTCTCAATTAAAATATTTTATCCATAATCTATTAAGTATGATTGAGGACAATTTTTCATTCAAAATTCAAAATTAATTTTTAGTTCCAGTAAATCTGACCAGTCCCAACCGGCCAACCCTATGCTGTGCACATAATCTGCTGCAATTGAAACACGCGGTAATCTTGCATGAAATCCACGTGGATATAAAATGTGACAAATCAAAATTGCAAACGGTGTCGTATTTTGGTGTTGTGAACAGCTGGTTGTCCACATGAAATAAATAAGAAAATTTGCTCTTTCTATCAAACTAAAGATAAGATTTTATGATATTTTATTTAGAATGAATGTCTTAAAAAATGTCCATTTAGAATTATGGTAAAGATAAGCTTCTTCATTTAATAATAAGCCATCATTGGTAGTTGGAAAGCATTCTTCAACTTGAACACACCCAAAACCAAAAATCACTTCGATTTTCTGTTAAAATTATTAACACTTTCAAAAAATCACAAAGAAAGCAAAATTAGCTTTTACAACACAATTTTAAAGAGACCCCAAACTCCATTTTCTGGCCAAGTTCATTAGAACCATCCAAATAAATAAATACGAATATTAAATTATCCATAACCATTATCATAATAATATAAAAAAAGATCCACAAACATAAATTTTCCCTCTCTTTCTGATGATATTTGGGTTAATGGGCAACAAAGGTACTTTTGTCTCTTTATTTATTTATATTTATATTCAATAACAAATTTATAATTAAACCCCAAAAAAAAAAAAAAAAAAAAATTAACCTAGCATTGTAGCTATTAATCTTCATCATCATCTTCATCTTCCTCAGCTAGATCTGCAAGACAAAAGCAACTCTGAGACTTGAAACTCATCTTGATTTTAAGCTTATTCTGTTCATCATGATATTGTTCTTGAGCTTGCCGTTGATCTTCTTCTTCTTCTTCATCTTCATCTTCATCTTCGGGAAGAATGGGGAGTAGAGGCATGGATTTAGGGTTGTGTTGAGAATAGAAGAATTTTCTTGACCATTTGTTGGCGATCAACACTCGTCTCCTCTTATTGAACGGATTTTCTTGCTTCTCCAATTCCTTAATCGCCGTGCTCTTACTCATCAACATCTCTGTTAGATTCCCAAATGACTTCGATTTTCCGCTGTAGTGATTTGATAATCCTCTCCTGTTTTTATTTATTTCTCTATTTATTTATTTGAATTTAAAATATAATAAATATATATATATATAAAATGAAAATAATTTTACTGACTTGTTGGGAAGCGAGTCTTCTAATGAATCCATTGATGAGAACTTGTTTCTTGCTGACGAAACGACGTCGTTTTCGTCTTCTTCCTCTTCGCTATCTCCGGGTACCCCGATCGATGAACTATCCGAAGAAGAGTCACCATCCGATCCAAAAGTATTATGTGGATCTCCAACGGCGTCGTTTTCCTTTTCTTCTTCGTATCCGTTGAAGAACAGACACGAGGACGACATAGCCTTGTTATTACCCTGCGCCGCCGCCGATGCAGACACACCGCTGCTGGTGCTCCGATCGCTGACGCGGGCCGGCGATAAAGCAGACGCGGATACCTCCATGTTATAAGTGGGACCCACCAAAACTTGCATAACGTTTCTTCTTTTTTGTTAGGATAAGGATTGAACAAGGAGAGGAAAATATTACTTTGTTGTTGAGCTTTGAAAAATGTCTTAGCTTAAAACAACACTTCACAGAAGAAAATAAATATATATATATATAAAATGAAAATAATTTTACTGACTTGTTGGGAAGCGAGTCTTCTAATGAATCCATTGATGAGAACTTGTTTCTTGCTGACGAAACGACGTCGTTTTCGTCTTCTTCCTCTTCGCTATCTCCGGGTACCCCGATCGATGAACTATCCGAAGAAGAGTCACCATCCGATCCAAAAGTATTATTTGGATCTCCAACGGCGTCGTTTTCCTTTTCGTCTTCGTATCCGTTGAAGAACAGACACGAGGACGACATAGCCTTGTTATTACCCTGCGCCGCCGCCGATGCAGACACACCGCTGCTGGTGCTCCGATCGCTGACGCGGGCCGGCGATAAAGCAGACGCGGATACCTCCATGTTATAAGTGGGACCCACCAAAACTTGCATAACGTTTCTTCTTTTTTGTTAGGATAAGGATTGAACAAGGAGAGGAAAATATTACTTTGTTGTTGAGCTTTGAAAAATGGCTTAGCTTAAAACAACACTTCACAGAAGAAAATAAATATATATATATAAAATAAATAAATAAATAATAAATAAATAAATAATAATAATAATAATAATAAAAATAAATTTAAAAAAAAAAAAAAACAAATTGAGAAGAATATTATTAGAGACTAAAGAGTTGATGCCCACAACTAAAATTGTATTAATTATGTTTCGATAAATACATTTGGCTCCCAATATTTTACCCAATTCTTAAGTTATAGTATAAGTTGTAATTCTTTTTCAAGTCTCTACCTCACATCCTCTACTTTATATACACGATACTATCAAATTGAAAATATTAAGTTTATGATATCCAAACTAAAAAATTAAATAAATACTATAATATTAATTGCAAAAAATTAATAATTTTTTAGATAATAAATTAATTAGTTTAATTTTTTAAAATTTTGGATATCAGTTATTAGTTATCAAGTATCTAATATTTGTTACAATATTTCTAATATTTTATAAATTTTTGATTATTTTGAACGGTATCAGATATTCGATTTTTGTTCAGTTTCAAATAAGAATGTCGATCGTAAAATTTTTTAGATTAAGAATAGGTATTAAATATTAGATATAGGTTTCAATACAAATGATCATATATCCAATAATTGTCAAGCCTAATTAGAACTTTTTATTGTTATATTTTCGAATTAAGCTTATCTCTTAACATAAATAATTAAATCGTTTGTTTTGTTTATATTTGTGTATATATATATATATATATATAATAAAGGAGAATGATGTTGGAGGAAAGAGAGTGTATCAAACGGCTCTCTTTATGTGGCTTAATTGACGGCTCAGATCATTTCATTGGTAATTGGAGGAAAGAGAGTAAATTGATTGATGGAAAGAGTCAAAAATTTTCAAATTTTCAAAATAAAAAATAAAAAGTTAAAATAAAATCATTTAATTAAAAAAAAATCATTTAATTCTGTAATACCGTGCCGTAGGCACGGCCAAATACTGTAACACCGTGTCGTAGGCACGGGCATCATTTAATTAAAAAATAAAATCATTTAATTCTGTAACACCGTGCCGTAGGCACGGGCAAAAACTAGTATATATATAAGGAAACAACTTTGTGATTCTCCAAGTGTTTTCTTAAACTTTGATCTTCAAGAATCAACTCGATGGTCACTAACGAAGTTGCGTCTATTATGTGTAACACTACAATCTTGATTAATGTTAGTCCAACGGATATATTTTGTGGGATTTTAGGTTTTTAGGTCACATAAGTGATGATATTCCATTTTTGATCCTTAGTGTATAGATTTGAAGCACAAGTGTTCTGTTGGGGCGGATGTGGGATCCTTAGGGTCGGATCGATGTCTCATACAGTGAAAGTGGGTCTACTCATGGATATCAAAGATAAGTGTATTTTTTAAATTATTTTATAGAATACTATATTTCGTTAAGAGCCCCTAAGAAAAAAAAAGACCAAATCGAAGTCCGGAAACTCCAGAGCCGGGAAAATGAAATTTCAGTGCTCATGGGTAGTAGCTGTCGGCGTGTCGCGATGCTCGGGCTTGGGAGCCGCAACGCCCAATCTACGAATGCTCAGTTTCGAAACGCAAGAGTGAGAGTCGCGACGCCCGAAGCTCTGAAAGATCAGTGTTGCGACGCTGACTTTTTTAAAATGTTGGCAGAGAGCATTTTTGCCTTTAATTCAATTATAAACACTTCCATTTTCTCCAAACTCTTCAATACACCTAAAAGTCCAATTTTAACATAAAAATGAACATCAACACATAATATATAACAAACATGCATGTATTCAAAATACATCTATGTATTTCTTTGAATCAAAACATAAAACAAAATAGAATCCCACAATAAAGTGACTCATGAACAATTCTAGGTCACTCAAATGTGGTTAAATGATTCTAAAATGGTAGTCATAGCTCCTAGCTATCATCTAGAGTTCCAAACTCTAATTTAACATTTCATGTCCAACATGAACATTTTGACCCAATCATAAGCATATTGTGTTTATGCTTCCAAAGCGTCCATACACAATTCATTAGCCTAATTTCAACATCAAGCTATGTTATTATGTATCCAATACATAATACATCATTATATACTTCATTAATGAAAATAACTCACTAATGAAAACATAGCTTTAGAGAAGATCAAACTCACCTAGTAAGCTTGATTCCAAGATCCAATCTTCTTCTCCTTGTTGAAATGTTATAGAGAACTTTCAAAATTAACAAGCTTGACTCCAATGCTAGCAAGCTTGATTTCAATGCTAGCAAGCTTGATTTCAATGCTAGCAAGCTTGATTCCAAGATCCAATCTTGATTTCTCATTGTTGAAATGTTGTGGAAAACTTCCAAAGCTTTTCCAAACACTTCTTTTACTTAGGCTAATATTTCTAAATCTTGCTTGTTTTAGCTTTCACAAACTTAACTTTCTTAAGCTCAAGCTTGCCTTTTATATTAAAACTTATACAATTTTTAATTAATAAAAGTTCTAATCAACTTTTAACTGAGCTTAATCCAATTTGTCCAAATATGTAAAATTAGGTATGATTAATCATATTTGTCTATCACTTTGATTTAATCCAATTAAATTTAGACAAAATTTAACAAATGAATTACTTTATTGTCTACCACTTTGATTTAATCCAATTAAATCAAGCCAAATACACATATTATTATTACGGAGGAACGGATATGCCGAGTGCAGCGGAACGCACGTGAGATCAAATCCCGAGCAATTTTTTTTCGGCAATACCCTAAAAAAGTGTATTTAAATATTTATTTCCATAAACTTAAAATTATTCCAATACACTAAAAAAAAATATATCATCATATATTAATTTTTTCATGCATCAATATAATTCCCATAAGCTTAAATAAATATTCTAAACACTTTAATAAATTTATCAATAGTTAATAAATTAATCCAAACATCAAAATATTCTCCAACAATTGTCAAAAATAAACCAAGCATATAAAATCAATATATCATCCATACATTATTTTTCTATACACTTTAATGCTTAAAAATTCCTCACATACATGCTTACAATTATCCAACAATTCCATAAATAATTTTTCCAACAACAACAACCCAACAATAAATTTATAAAATAAATTTACCTACAATACCTTTTAATCCTTGCCAATTTGAGAAGCTTTGCATCCAAGCCCTTTGAATCTTTGAACTTCTTCTATCTCCACCAAATCAAGCTTCTTGAAGAACAAATCTTGGTGACCAAAAAGTGGTTTGATCACTCAAGAATGACAACAAAAATTTCCCTAAGGTTTAACTCTTAAACCATAGAAAAATTTACATTTCAAGCACACAAATTGATCCTTAACTCTTAAGGATTAATTCTATGTTCTTGATAACTAGTTGGGTAATTTTTTGGTGAGATTTTGGCTTGAATTTTGAGAGCAAAAATCAAAAATAAATTCAGTTCATTTCTTGTTCTTTTTCGGCAGAGAGGGCAGCCAAGAAGAAGAAAAAATTTGCTTCTAATCCTTTTGTTTTTATTAAAAATTAATTAAAGGAAAAACAAATCAAACCATTTATTAACAAACCATGGTACATACTTTCTTTCAAAAAAAAAAAAAAAAAAAAAAACAAACCATCGTACAAGGGAATCTTTTCCCTACACCACAAATTTCAAAATATTAACTTAACCAAGGTTCAAAAATTAAACTAAATTACAATTAAATGATTTTAGTTACTTCAACTAAAAACATTCAATTACATAAACTATAGTTACCTTAAATAATTAATACCTTTATTTGTATAAATTAAGTAATTAATTTTGTATATTAATTTAACAATTAAATTAATTCATTAATTAATTACTAATTTTATGTAAATCAAATTTACATATATTATACAATAAACTTATATTAACTCTTGATATAAAATTAATTAATTCAATTAAATTAATTCATCTCATGAATTATCGGATCAAACAATTTAATCCTTAAACCCAAAACACTTTGTCAACATTTGACAAAAGTCGCCCTAGTGCTCAACGAGTAAACTTAATATAGTGGAACTCTCTAGGCTTACGTTCGGTTGTTACTTATATATATACATATATATCTCATATAATTGTATACATATTCATGAAGCCCTGCCCACCTACAAATCATGGCTAAAAACAACACGACACGCTGAACCACACAAGTTGAGGTTAAAACGTTAATGTATAGTCCTTTCGTCATTACTGTCTCCTATTGAGTAAAGTTATAGTTTTACTGTCAAAACCTTAACTACTCAATATAAAATAAATTTTCATAATTATATTCCATCAATAAATAATATATGCAAAACTCTTTTTCAATATTATTTATAATGTTAAAGAAACAATTTCTTCTACGAACTTTCGGTCGAAAGATTTCCAGAATATACTCTGAAAATTTCTGGAAACAAAATCCAACCATATGGACTGACGAATCCTCATATTAACACACACCGATCTTCGTGAGCATCGATCTATACCTAACAGTCATCCAGAGGTCAGACCATAAAAGGTTTCTGACATGCATGGTATCAGGCATAGAGGATCACTCACAAGATCACAGTGGTGTCTCAAGTCAAATGACCTAAATAACTACTTAACTCGAAAAGATAACTATTGACAGTTTTATGGAATATCTATTAGTCATCTTCTATGAGTTTGTTCGATATTCATTCCACTAATGAATATCCGCATTTCTATACAAACTTCTGTTAAGCTCATAGTCTGTTGAGACAAATCATATGTCCATTACATATATAGACAATGCACTAGTCTTACCAATATAATGACCGACCCATGTCAATAGATCTAGACCATGAATAATTTACATTCGAGGGAATGCGTGATATTTCTCAACACCATTTACAACTCTTGCAACTATATCATCATATATTGTAACTTTCGGGTCTTTACTAATTTCATATAAGGTTCCGAGTGAAACTCGAAATCTCTAACTCTTAGAGTAATCTAACACTTAGATTTACAATATATAAATAAAAGTAAGAAATTACCATACAAATAAATAAATAATCATGATAAAGAAAATATTATATTGCATAAATAATAAATATTCATACAAAAAAGTGAATGGTGCTCGATCACCATTTCCAACAATTATTACGTATTAATAATTACCAAAATATCCTTCAATGGTAGAGATATTTATGAAATTATAACAAAACCCTTATGTGATTTTGGATTAATAAAAATCATCAAATTGGGTCAAAGTAAATAATTAATGTTATCCAATAACACTTAATTATTTTAATTGATAATTATAATATCAAATATTATTTATTATCAAATATCATCAGCTAACCAAGTTCTCAACGAGTGCACTTCATATTGTGGGACTCTCTAAGTCCAGACACTGTCACCTCCGAATTCGCGAAGAACACGAACATGCTTTCTGAACTATACAAGTCGAGGTTATCACATATGTTTAACAATACCTCTGTCGTAGGCTATCCGAGTTATGCTTAGGAAACATATATTACACCATCAAGTTTCCAAGGCGTACATCTCATATTGTCGATATGTCCACGATTCTTTACAACTAATCAGAACACTATTTCTGATATATGTGATCCATCATAGGTGATAGGCTTTGGCCAAAGTCTTAAGAATTATGACTAATCATCTGTATACATTAACCGCTTATGGTACAAATATTGGCCAACAGATCTTATCTTGATACACACTTGATTAACGAGTGCATCGGTCCACACCCAATGAACATCTAGCGGCCAGATCATGAAAGATCTCTGACATATATGACATCCAAGTGTTGAGGATCACACACAAAATCAATGTTATCCAATAGTTAAAGGATCACATATGCTACTCGATTCGAGGATATTCCTATTGACGGTGGTGTGTACTTCCAACTATTAGGAATCACTTGTGAGTCATTCAGTATTTTCTTCAACGAATATCCACATGACTATACGAGCTTCCCTTACTCATGGTACATTGGGTTAAACCATCGAAACTCCAATTCCAATATACGACGTGTGCTAGTCTTCTAGGTTATAGGAATTCGACCGTATACCAAAACTAACGACTATAAATATTTACTTTAAGAATAATTTATAATAGTAATATTATCTCAATATCGGACCACCTAATGTCCATTATTACTACAAGACTATTCTAAGGTCGATGTCATTCTCAACATATTTATATATCTATCTAATATACATAATGACATTACTATTAATAGAATAGAAATGAAAATATAGTTATTTTATTAATAAATAATAAAATATAATATACAATATATTATTCGGATTGGCGCTCCAAGCAACAACTCCAACAAACTTCTACTTGCTTAGTTTCAATTCGGATGGTACCAAAGTCTCATCTCCTCCACATGTTTATCGAATAACTTAGGAGGTAAGCACTTAATAAGCGGGTCTACTGTGTTTTATTGTCATTAAACCTTTAAGACCACTATATTTTTCGTTCAATAATCTCTCTAATCACGTGATATTTCCTTTCAACATGTTTAGACTTGGAATACGCTCTCGGCTTATTAGCCTGCAGTGGTTCCGCTGTTATCGCAGTACAGTGAGATCGAATCCGCAATACTAGGCACAATGTCAAGTTCTGTGATAAAATTTATAATCCAAACAGCTTCTTTAATAGCTTCTGAAGTCGCTATAAATTCCGCTTTAGTGGTGGAATCAGCTGTTAAGCCTTGCTTTGAACATTGCTAACTAACCGCATTGTAATTAAGGGTAAATATGTAAATATATAACCCTTAACTTGTAGCTTATCTTCTCCATCTATCAGAAACTTGTCCTTAGTACCCTTAAAGTATTTCATGATATGTTTCATGACTGTCCAATAATCATTACCCAGATTAGATTTATATCAATTAATCACACTGACGCCGAAACTGATGTCAGGTCTCGTACATAGCATGACATAGATAATGCTTCAAATACAAGAAGCATATAAAAATTTAGATATTCTAACTCCCTCTTCTTCAGTTTGAGGTGTCATTTTCTTCGAAAGATGTATGGCGTATCGGAAATGTATATTTTATGCCTTGCAGTTGGTAAAACCGTACCATTTTAATATTTTATCTATGTACGTCGATTGCGACAACTCTATAAGCTTCATTACTCTATCTAGGTAGAACCTTATACCTAGTATATAAGAAGCTTCACTTGTGTCTTTCATGTAGAAGTTCTTGCAAATGTAGGCTTTCACACTTTGCATCAATCTTATATCATTTCCAATTATAAGGATATCGTCTACATACAATATAAGGAATACTACCATGCTCCCACTAACTTTCTTATAAACACACGGTTTTTCCTCATTCTTGATGAATCCATATAATCTAATTATCTTATCAAAATAATGATTACAGTTTCGGGATGTCTGTTTAAGTCCATAAATAGAGTTCTTGAGCTTGAAAATCAAGTTTGACATCTCACTGGCTATGAAACCCTTTTGGTTATTCCATATAGATATCCTCCTCGAGGAATCCATTTAGGAATGTCATTTTCACATTCATCTTTCATATCTCATAATTGTGATATGCAGCAATAGCTAAAAGAATCCTAATGGATTTTAACATGGCTACAAGTGAAAAATTTTCATTGACGTTAAGTGTAACATTTCACTAGTTTGTCCCGTTGCGAAACTCTAATATATGCAGGACAACCCCAAATCTTTAAATATCCAAGACTTGGATTTCTACTGTATCATATCTAATATGAGGTCATAGAAATAACTTTTTATGAAACACTATTAAGTATGTGGGCAGCAGTAAGTAAAGCGTGACCTCAAAGGTAATATGGAAGATCTGTATAACTCATCATATCCAATAAAGTACGATTTCTCCTCTCAGACACACCATTGTGTTTAGGAGTTCCTGGTGGGCTATATTGGGTGAGAATCTCATTCTTCCTTAAATAACATCTGAATTCGTCGCTCATGAATTCACCACATTGATCTTATCAAAGGTACTTGATGAATTTCCATGTTTGTTTTTCAACTTCATTTCGAAATATTTTGAATTTTTCAAATATTTCTGATTTATGTCTCATCAAGTAGACATATTCATATATTAACTTATCATTAGTGAAAGTCACAAAGTATGTTGAACCATCATGAGCGACGTGATTTAATGGACCACACACATCGCTGTGTATTAGCTCCAATAAATCTTCAGCACGATATCCAACGTTAAGAAATTCGGCCTTTGTCATTTTCTCTTGGATACATATATTTTATCAATCTATGATGATTGATTTCATACAAGGAAAATCCTAGCAATAAAAAAAAAATTAATTCCTTATATAAAAGTCGATCCAACATCAAAATGGTTTGCCATTTTAATCCAAACTAGCCTCATTTTTTACAAAACCAGTTTAGTAAAAACAGCTTGCCGATTTATAAATCGATTTGCCAGTAGCCAGTATAACCAGTTTTTAGCCAAAATCGATTTGATAAACCGACTAGCCGTTTTATCCAAACAATAAATTATTTTATCCAAACCAATTTTTCCAATTTTGTAATTGATTTTAATTTTGTATCTCTCCATTTCTCGTGCCAACAAATCCCAGAATGATTCCCAAAATATGCTAAACATATTTTACATCATTTTATTACATAATATAACAATAGACTTATATAATTATAGTATGTGACCCATTAGGTTCATTCTCAAGTCAGAATAAAATTGGTCATAATAAATTAAATCTACATAATATATCCTCCAATGAATATCATCATGTAGTTGTCATATTCCAATGATCATGAGAGACAACTAGCAGTGTATTATGACCCCGAATGAGAAAGAATATGCATTTTCATAAACGACTTCTGCTTGATAATGATCATATGCCCAATCAAGTATCTCACCATATGACCTAAGAGTGTGAAATATATCTATTCTAATAGTCAATGATTTAGCGTTGATCATAATCTTAACTGTTAGGGTTGGTTCTCAGAGTGCCAATCCAGATCGTATTTATGTTCGATTCATGAATACAGACAATTTCTTTTTCCATAATATTACTTATTTATAGTAATACTTCTTACTTTTATATACATATTCTATCTAATTACGATTAGATTGAAACTAAATATGATTTAGTCATATGTATATATTAGACAAAGACCTGATAATATATTTTATAGTGCGCAGTTACAAAATAGTTTTTAATTAACATTGGGAAGTGTCACTACTAGAAGTATATTATCAAATAAAGTTCATGATCAAGATTTCCTGACACGGGTCGATTAGTAAAATTCGCTGAGACCAGTACATGTCGTATATCGAGACTTGGTCCGATGGTTTATCCCAATGAACCATGAGTCTTGGGAGACTCGTATAGACATGTAGGTGTTTATTTGATAAACACTAAATGACTCACCGAAGATAATACACCAACGTCAATAGAATCTTCTGGAGTCGAGTAGTATAGTGGTCATTCGACTTGAGATACCACTTGGATATATGATATATCATTCACACTTTGATGGCACTCATACAACTGATCTATTTAGATCATACCTCCGCCTGTTCGTCGGGTGTGGACTGGTGTTCATGATATCCAGTGAGTATCAGATAGAATCTGTCAGTCCTGTGGACATGTCATAGGTATCATGTATGTATTTACGATCTAGTAAATCCATGGCTGTGGTATACTTCGGAAGTGAGTTCCGAGTGTTATTTAGAGATCGTAAATTTGAAAGTCGACTATATTATACCTTAGGGATTTGACGTTATTATCTATATCCCCGGTATAATATTGATAGCCTGTGACGGATGGATTATATGTATGGAATGACCTTGACTTGCATAGTTCATCGAGATTATCCATGGTCGTCATAATCCATGAGTGGGTGAATTATGGACACGAAATTGGATTTCCTTGACGGATAAACCTAAACTTAGAGAGTCCCACAATATGAAGTGTACTCGTTGAGCACTTGGGCAATACGTTATGAATATTATAGATTATTCATAATATTTCACCAAATTAAATGAGTTAATTTGAATCATTTAAACGGTTAAATGAAAATACATGCATTATGGGCATTTCGGTCAATTAATAATTAACGTGTATTTGTAATTGATACAAGATTCGATTTGATACATATTAATTAATTGTCAAATGAGACTTTGACACATGCCATTAATATATATGCATTTGTTATTTAATGTAAATAAAAATACATATATAATAATAATATATTAATTAATTATTTAGGTATTTAAATGTTCAATATTTAGATAATTAAATTATATTAGTATTACATAATTGCTATGCAATATGTTTGATTATTATTGGTTACATGTGGCATGATTCTATTAAGCTTAAAGTTTACAAATTGGATTTGTTAAATTAATGTTTATTATTATTTAATTTGATTAAAATGATCAAATGACCAAAATGGCATTTCTTTTCTCCAAAGCCGGTTAAGGCTTGGGTTTAAAGTGAGAAAATTTTATTTTCTCAATCATTATCTCCCATGGCCGAAACCTCCATAAAAGAAAAGCTCTCAAAATTTGTTTGAAGAAACAAGGAAGAAAGTGAAGAAATCAAGAAAAGTTTAAGGAAATTAGGAGATTTGGAGGTAATCGTCATAACTCTTAAACTTAGAAAGTTTGTTTCTTATTCTTTAGCATCTAGACAAGTTCTAGGGTTTCTTCATTTATTATAAATTGGGGCTTTTTGGTTTGGAGGCTTGATGCATATGTGAAGTTAGATTGGATAATATTAGTGTAATATTAGTTCAATTTTATCATTTGATGATTAGTTGTCATTCTAGAGTGTTATGTCCACTCTTGTAACTCCTAGAATTGTTCTTGAGTTCTTCATTTGTGGTGACTTTGGTTGGTGTAAGTATTAATATGATTAATATTGAAAAAATTGGATTTAAAGCATGAAAAATGATATTTTTAGTTACCAAATCAGATCTAGAATTTCTGTGTTTTTGGTGATGAAAAGTATGTTGTATAAATTGTTAGAGTTAGTGCTCGGCGCGCCAAATTTTGTTGTATTTATTGTAAATATGATGTATATTTTATTTTATTATGAATAAAATTTAGTAATTTTCATCAATATAATCTTATATATGGTAAAGGCGTAAATGATCGTAGAATGAATATTTGTGACATAATTGCAAAAGTGCCACAATTGTTACTGAGAAATGTCACAATATAATTCATTCTTAAAATGTTCCCAGTCAAGGTTAACATATCTGGTCGGTTAGTAAACCCGTGAGACCGGTACATGTCGTATAATAGAATTATTCTAATGGTTTATCTCAGTAAACCATGAGTCTTGGGAGACTCGTATAGATACATATGTATTTATTGGATAAATACTGAAAGACTCATTCGAATATTCCTGATAGATGGTATATCAATGTAAATATGAATCTTTACGAGTCGAATAGCATATTAGCTCATTTGACTTGTGATACCATTGTGGATATGTGAGATATTCTCCATGCTTTGATGACACTCACGTCAACGATCTTTTAAGATCAGACCTCCGCCTGTTCGTTGAGTATGGACTGATACTCACGATATCATGTGATGTATCAAAAGAGGATCTGTCAGTCCCGTATACATGATTTAGGTGTCCAATTTGTGATTCTTTGAAATCTTTGGCCGAGGCATGATTCGGAAACGAGTTTCGAATGTTTATTGAAGAATCATAATTTTATCGCGACACATGAATTGTTCATAGCAGAGATTTGACGTTTAATCTATATCTCCGGAACGATTCGGATAACCTATGACAGAGGGATTATATATATACAATGAATTCGACTTGGATGGTTCAACTCGATTAGCTGTGGTCCTCGTAATTTATGAGTGGATGAATTACGGACATGGAAATGGTCTTCATGATAGATAAACTTGAACCTAGAGAGTACCACAATATAAAATGTACTCGTTCGTTGAGCACTTGGGCAATTAATTATGGATAATTCGGATTATTCATAATATACACATGCGTATTAAATAATGTATATTTGTATATGATACATAATTTAGATTAGATACACATTATTGACCTATTGGATTTTGACACTTGTTTATTATTATTAATTAATTAATTATTAATAATAATAAAATTGGAAGAATATTCTTGGAATATTTTTCCATGTATTTATTTTGTCATTTTGTTAATAATTAAATGAATTAATTAATTATTAATTGATTTATTTTAATTAAAGAATATTACATGAATATTCTTTAATTTGGCAAATTTTGATTTGCCAAACCATGTGTATTTGACACATGGATTTTTTAATTAACAAAAATCAAAATAAAATCAATTTTGGATTAGATCAAATGGTGTCAATTTTATGGCCACAGAAATTGTTGATTTTTGGTTAAAAATTTGCAAGAAATTCGGCCAAGTAGGGTTTTATTATAAAATAAAATTATTTCATTTTGTTAAGTCTCTTATCACTTCTCATGTGTTGAGAACCAAAAGAAAAGAAATAGGTTAGAGTTGAAACAAAACAACTAAACCAAAGAGAAGAAAAATTGAAGAAATTGGACTTGATATTAAGGTAACACTAAGTTCCTAATTTCTATTTTTCTTAAGTTTTGTTCAAGCATGTATAATGTGTATGAGATATGTATGTTGCATGTTTCAATTGAATATGTGTCTTGGATATGTATTTAGAGTACAAAACTTGGTGTTGGATGGTTTTAACTTTAACATATTTCTTTCTTAAGCAAGTGTAAATTGATTAATTAGTGAATTAATCTCTAAAATTAAAATTGTCATTCTAGAGTGATTTTACAATTCTAAGGTTGCCTAGAATTGTTCTTGGGACTTTGTATTGTGGTGATTAAATTTTGGTTTAGATTAATTGGATTAGTTTTCTGAATAAATTGAATTTTGGCATTAAACTTGGACAAAAAATAAAACTGGATTAGATATGATTTTATTGTGTAATATATATATTTTTTTGTGGAAAAATATGTTGTTTGGATGATTTTGGATGTGTATTGGGTGGTGAATAAATTCCGGAAATTATTCCGGAGTGAAAACGCGAGAAAACGATGAAATTCACGTCAAAACGAGCTCGTTGATTTGAGGCAGTGAACCCAGCGAACTGGGCACTGTTCGGGCAGCGCAAGGGCTGGCCAAACACTGCCCAAATGTTCGGGTTGCCCCGGCTCGACTGATGGTCAACCAATTTGACCGTTTACCGATTACGCATATTATTTATCGAAAAATATTTTCGTAAAATAATTCATCGTGTTTCGAAATATATTATGTTATTAAATGTTAATAAATAACATATTTAAATTTATTTGGATGAATTAAAAATATTTGATATTTATTAATTCAATTGGAAAAATTTTAAAATGTTTAAAAACTATTTTCGCCCTCTGCCGCGAGCTTCCGCTGCGCTTACCCCAACGTAAATGTATTGGATATGTTTTGGGCATTGGAACAATTGCCGGAAATTTTTTCGAAGTTGAAATATGTGAAAACAGTAAAAAAAAACGATATTACCGGGTGATTTTCGGACTTACCGGGTGTCCGCTGTCCAAACAGAGAATTGGTCACTGTTCGGGCAGTCTTTGAACTGCCCAAGTACTATTGGGGCTTACCTGGGAGCCCCATATGTATTGGTTGGTTGGTTCAGATAAAAACGTGTTTTTACCATTTCGCAGAAAAACATTTTTCGTAAAAATTTCGTAGTGTATCTAACTTATTTATGTCGTTATTTGATATCGAATAAATATGTTTATGTGAAATATGAATGAATTATTCATATTGGATATCGAATAATTTATTTGGTAACTTTAAAAGTTTTAAAGTTACGATTTCGCCCGAACCGCGAGCTTCCGCTGTGCCCGCGCTAAAACCCAGCACTAACGATATGCAATATAAAAATTTCTCAATCGAAATTATCCTACCATGGTTATAGATTTGTACCATCGTATATGTTAATTGCTCAATAAGCTACTTAACTTACTATATATAAGTTTATCCTAAGTTTGACCATCTTCTATCATGTCTTCCACAATCTTTGTATGTTCATCATGTAATCCAATAATTCTCCTATTAGTAATCATTATATGATAATTCAAGTCGGTGTCAAAATTATATAACTCCCACATAAGGCTGATAAAGATATCAGGTCTTAGGATTAGCTCATACATCATTACCGTGAGTCTTCCAAAAACACATAGGATAAAACATCTCTATATTGAAACTTCTTAAAGTCTTTTCAGTGTACTTGTTAATAGCCACAAGCACCTATATATTGCACTAAGCATCTAGACCATGTTAGTAGCTTATAAGGTCAGCTACACCTCAAGTAGGCGATAATAACACCATGCTAGTCTATTCGAATTACCAACTCCCTCGTTATGGAGAATCCCACGAATATGAACATTTAGAAGTGATATGATTTCATATACCAAAATTCTATTTGGTTCCTATGTAAATTACTCTTATGACTTTACCATATAGGGTGGGAAAATAAGTCGGACTTTGAAAAGTCCTCCTCAAATTTAAATGTTATTTATTAATTTTTTTCAAAATTTTAGAAAAACTCAGTCCCCTAAACTTTGAAGTGATGTTCTTCATGTGTTTTATTAAGTGCGAACTTAAATAAACGAGCTTAAAATTATAGAGAGTTCTTCAAAACTCAACTCATTAAACTAGGGGTGAGCAAAACCGGTTTCGGTTCCGGTTCCGCATGGAACCGGAACCTACCCGGAAAAATTCGGTTCCGCACTAAATGGAACCGAAACCTACCCAATTAAACAGGGTACCCTATTATTCGGTTCCGGTCCGGTTCCGGTCCGATTCCAAATTACCATATTTTAAAATATTTTAATGAAAACTACATTACAATACGAGTCCGTAGGAAAAAACGGAGACCAAATCGGAGTGCGGAAGCTCAAGAACGAAGAAAATGAAGTTTTAGACTTTTAACGCTCGTCAGCCTCATTACCCTTTCTGTTTTCAACTAAATTTTTTGAATGCAGGGTACCCTATTATTCGTTTTAAATGCAGCTATAGTATCATTTTACCCCGGGAAAAAAAGGTGATGTCATAGTTGTTTAGCAAAAGAAAGTGAACATAAAATTAAAAAAGAAACTCAATTCTACAATTATTATAATATGAAATATTCTGATGCAATTGGATGTCTGACTAAGAATTAGATTTTGAAAATTAATCTATTTACTGTAATTGTATCGGGCGTCATTACATAGATATAACATAAACACGAGCTTGATCAAGATTTAAACGAAAAATACCAGACATATCATGCACAGAAGAAGTCATGAGGCAGCTGCGCATGCATAAACTGCAACTTGAATCTGCCAGAACAACCAACAGAATAGAGGTCATTAGGTACCAAAAAGTTTCAATAACAAGCCCCATAAAGATCAACTAATTTTTTTGAATGCAGCTACCACTCAAATAGTAGTGAAACCGGTTCTATATTTGATTCCAAAAGCCGGTTCCATGGTCCGGTTCCGGTTCCGATCATTTTGGAACCGGAACCTACCCGGATAAAATCGATTCCTTCATTTTTGAAACCGAAACCTACCCGATTACAACCGATTCCGATTCAAAGCCCGAAAAACCGATCCAGTTCCAACCGGTTCCGGGTCTCACCCCTACATTAAACAACCTTATTACCATATAAGATATATATTTAAAGATACAAGGATAAAAGCTTATATGATAAATAAATTATTATTTTGTTTTATTCAATATAAATGAAGTGCCACCTAAACCATTGCTACCTGATTTTCTATTAAATATAATGAGAATGATTGACTAAGCATCTCGGTAAAAGATCAAATGTTTGATCTCACTCCAACTCATTTTAGAGTGTCGGTATAGGGATAGACTTAAATAGAACAATTTCAATCCAACAATGTGAAATTTAAGTGGTGGGAGTATGTCCCACTAACTAAATTTAAGTTAAATAAAAAGTTTCTAGGCATCGCAATTGGGAGAAGAGAGAGATTATTGATATCTTCGTATTCATCTCTAATAATTTTTAAATATCTTTATCTCTTCGTAATTATTTTAGGGAGAATGGATTCTCGAAGGGATTCAACCCTCATATAATAGATATTTTTTAAAAATAAATGTAAGTCATTTAAAAATATATTTGTTGAACTATCATATCATCCAACAATTAAACATATATATCCTCAAAAAAATTGGATTAGATTCGGGCTGTAAATGAACCGAGTCATTCATGAATAACTCGAGCTCGAATCCTATTTTGCTTGGTTTGAAATCGATTCGTTTAATAAATGAACTACTCAAGCTCAATTATTTAACGAGACTGACTCGCAAAAGCTCGACTTGAATCATTTTTTACTTGGGAACACTATTCGAAAGATAACTCAATTAAAATTGTCTATACACATCTCGACTCGATATTATTATATATATATATATGTCACAAATATTTGAATTTTATAGAGAATTTATTTAAATTTTAAAAATAAATAAATAAAGAGTCCAAAAATTAAAAAAAAAATTAAATTCGAGCTTGACTCACTTAGTAATCGAGTTCGATTTGATTCGATCCTAACATTTTCTAAATGAGTCAAATTTGAATAATATATGTTGTTGATGGTGTTTTCAGGCACTATGTTATTTAAGCAGCACGACATGGGTAAAAAAGGTAATTCACTTCTCAGTCAAAATCATTAATACCGACCCGACCACTAGAGCCAAACAGTAAGAGGCCGAGCACTTGATGATAGGTGACCGACCACTTTTGTTCAGATAAACCGGGCACTATCAGGTCGACAGCAGCATTCTCAGTACAAAGAACTATCATGACCGACCTCTTGAAGACCGACCATATGGCGAGACATGCTCAAGAAGATGACACCCTATTCTTGCGGATAAGATAAACAAGTTATCCTACTTTCACAAGGAAAAGTAATGAGTCAGAATCCAAAAAGGAATAAGAAAAGTGAAAGCAATATTAGACTAGGAATCCTTACAATAGGAGAACACTGATTCGACCAGGAATTCTTATACGAATAGGAATCTGATTTCTGTACTATTATAAATAGAAGGGCAGAATATGTGTAATGGGATCAGAATGATCAAGCTCTGACTTGTAAAAAAGAAAAAGAGATCTGAGAAGTGTGTTTGAGTAATAAAAATACATCATCTTGTTTGTGTCCGTGGACGTAGGTCGGATCCAAATCCACCGAACCACGTTAAATCCCCTTGTTGATTGGTGTATTTATCTGTTTTCTGCTAAATTTGCCTTTGGTCCCCCATAACCAAACAAATTCACTATTGAGGGAGGATTTCCTCGGGAGTGATATTCTCATATTGCCCTAAGACCAAAATCCACCGTCAACATATGTAAAACTCGATTCGAACTCGATCTGAATTTAAATAGTAACTACTCGGGTTGACTCGTCCCAATTATTGGATAAATTCAGCACGGGAACATCACGATGTGGTAAAACTGGACCACGCAAGCTAGGGATATGAGTTTATATATTATAATGGTTAAACTATGTTAATAAATGTAATTATTTAAACATTAAGGATCCATATGTTATTAACCCTAACAAATTTATTTTGAAATTCCATTGTGTGTACGTGTAAGAGAGGAAAAAGTCTGTTTCTATTTGGATAGTGCTGAATATTTGTATGATACCAATAATTATTTTAAATTTAGCGACAAACATATAATTGAATGATAGAGATGATGACATAATAGTATCATCATTAAATATGGCAATTTGTGTTATCGGATTATATTATAATTATGTTGTGTTAAGTATAAATAAAGATATGATTAATTTAATAAATGGATCGATTATATATATATATATATACACACGTTGATATGATTAATAAATGTATCAGTTTTGTATCTGACGTGATTGAAATACGAATATACAATCACGATTATATGATTAACATGATTATACGATTAATAAACAAGTTATAAATAAATATTTGTGTCATGAAAACGTCGTAAACGATTACTCATATTGTGTCAACATAATTTTACAATTATTATTCATGTCATAATTAGGTAAATGCGTAAATAAATTTACACGACATACACGATTATTAAATTTAATAATGTCATATCATGTATTATATGAAAACTAAATAGGCAGAAAAATAGTTGACACGTTAATGAAGACATGGCGTTGAAAATGCCCGAAAACACACGGTTTAGACCAAAGCCTAACTCTTTGTAGTAACATTTCACGTTGAAACTTATCTCTTTTATTTTATTTTATTTTGTAGTTTCTAATATATATCTATTTTTTAACATTATGGTTGTGAGTGTTACGTGGTTTCAATTTAAATTTTAAAAAAATTATTTAAAAAAAAAAAGAAAAAAAACATGCATGTAAAGATATTGAGATGCATTATTTATAATTTTATTATACTATTTTAAAAATTAGTTGCGTGTTTGCTTGTATATATATCTATTTATATAGGGGGAAAAAACAACGTGTATTTTATGAATTACAATACAAAAGCCTCACATTATGATATCTAATTAGATATTTTAATTAATTAAATATGAGTTTGATGTGTGTCCAATTAATTTATTTCTTTTTCAAATTTTTATGTCGAAAGGATAATATATCTACTCTCTATTTTGAAACAAATATCCGTAGCAAGAGAGAGGAAATGATATTTTTTTTATATAATTAAATAACTCCAACACCTTGTTTGTTTCATAATTTATCATGATTTTATATAATACGATATAATTCAAATTGTTATTTGTTTTGACTTCCATATTCTTTGTATGGTTTCTCATTTTAATCTCATTGTTTGAAAACTATAAATTTTGGAGAGTTTTTCAAATTATGAATTTGGTGTTTGCCATGATTTTATAATTTTATATTCCTAAAATCTCATTAAATAATTTTAAAATTTCAATTCTACCATATTAAATATATTATATTAATAAATAAAAATAATTAAACTCACTTCTCGATCATGATTGACTCTCTCTTATTGGTTGACTATGAGTAACCTTTAATTACTATTTTGCCTTGATAATATTTTTTTTTCATGTTTATATAAAATTTATGTTTATGCTTACAATAATTGTTTATACCATTTATATATATTTTTTAAAAAAAAATTGGTTAATGACATGGGTTTTAATGTCCCCAAAGGGGTGTGACTTGGTGGTGTAGGGTTCAAGATCTCACATTGAGGTCTTGGGTTCGAATCCAGTGAGTGCGTTTCTTGTAAGAGCCTGAGACAGATAGAGGTTTTACATGCTCAGCTTTAGCCCGAAAGGAGTGGTTTGGCGGTAGAGTTTCCAACGATTTCAAAAAAAAAAGACATGGGTTTTAATAAGAAGTTGAAATTTCAATATATTATGGATTATATGGATTTAAGTTCGATGAAATTTTTATATGTTATGAATTATTTTTTCGAATATTTTTTCTTAAGAATGTGATTTTTCATATTTTTTATCCATTTTATTCATTAATTTTTATTATAATTTATTAATTTAAGATTAATGGGTAATAATTTAATATGCATTTGGTGATATTTTAATAAGAATTTTTTATGTCTTTCATTGAATCTAATTTCTAGACAAAAAAAAATTGGATTTAATATGATTTAATATGATTTATGTGTTTAGGACATTTTAATCATCTTATCATTTTTGGGGTCATATCATACTTTCAAACCAAACAAAAATAAATTATTTTTGCAATCAGGACGACGAAAGGAAGAGCGGTCAGGAAGATTACCATGTGTTACAGTTGATCCCCCGACCTAGCGGTTAGGCCGTAACCACCGACGATCTGGCAGTTTTCACGCAGAACCCAGCAATTAGATGCATGATCCAGTGGTTACAAGAACTCAGCAGTTAGACGCATGATCCAATAGTTACAAAAACTCAGCAATTAGACGTATGGTCCAGCGGTTGCAAGCATGAGACGTGGGATGGCGTGGACCAAGAAAAGAGAAACCGTTCAAGCGGTTAACAGAAACTCACTATAAAAAGCTCAAGCGTGGGAAAAAGAGAAAAAAAGAACAAAATGAAGACTTATTATGAGCATTTTATTTTCGTAGCTTTGTAATCCATAGACTGTAACTTGTGTGCTTGTGCCCCTTGGAGGCTTATTCATTTAATCAAACACCCCTTGCTGGGACTTTATCTCAGAAGATTTGAACCTTACACGCTCTTTGGTAAAAAATTACGCAAACAGTTTTTGGCGACCACAGTGGGATGATTGGTGTAAAAAGTTGAAATGCCTCCGAAAAGAAACACTCAGACTGGCTCGAGTACATAGGAAGAGGGACTGGAGCAAACCAACCAGCCCCACGTTCCAGCTGTAGTAGGCCATTTCGAGGGTCTAGCGGAAGCTAGCCGATATGACACTATGTGAGAGTTCTGCCCTAACGCGGTTCGTGCCTTGTTCGGCGAGTTCACTCAGGATGTTGTCGAACAGGTCAGGCTTCAAAACGCTCACATCATAGATAAGTTTACTTCGGCTAGTAACTCGCATTACGAAAATATGGTCAAACACCTAAGCTCATTGAATGAGTTGATGGCCAAATGTGTAAATGGGGGGACAGCCCTACCGTGGACTACACCTCCTCTTGCACCAAGCAGTCAGTAGGATGGTCCAAGCAATGTTCCTTCATAAGGGGTTACTGCCCCTACGATACCCAGAGGGGGAATAAGTCCTGGAGGAAATGGCCCACACTTAGGGCCAAACATGGTACAACATGAAGTAGTGTTGCCCAAGGTCCCCAAGGTTTACAAGGGCAAGGTCACGACTATGTCCCATTTACGAGAGGACCACAACCACCACCCGTAGCGATGCCATTCAATGGCAATGATATGTTGAGAGAACAGATGACCGAGATTCTTCAGAATCAATTCGGTCTAGGGGTGAGGCCGATTTGACCAAGATACCGAAAGTCATATCCATATTGGATTTATGTAGCGTATCCGTGGCCTAGGAACTACAAAATACCATAATTTTCTCTGTTTACATGGTCTGGGGAAGTTTCTACCATATAACACATAGGGCGATTTACCATTCAGTATGGGGAAACAAATGATTTCCATAAGTTGAGGTTATTTCACGGCTCGTTGTCAGGAGTAGCTTTCTTCTGGTATGTCAGTCTGCCGCCCAATTCGGTGGAAAATTGGCACCAAATGGAACAGTTGTTCCATGCACAATTCTATAAGCCCGAAACTGAAGTGGCTTTGGCCAATTTGGCAAATTTGAGGCAACTACCAGGAGAATGGGCCGAGACGTTCTTACAAAAGTTCAAAGCGGCTCGAGGCCGATGTTACGTGCCTTTACCAGAAAAAAGAATTTGTGAGAATCGCTCAAAGCTGTCTTAGTTTCGATCTAAAAAAGAAATTTCAAGATCGCAAATTCTGGGATCTCCTCTAACTCACCACTAGTGTGGTGCGATATGAACGATTATTGAGGGAGGAGGAACAAATGAAAAATTCTAGCAAGGGAACCGATTACATGAATACTAACTATGAAATAGGCGAAGTGGATATCGAATCGACCGACTTATGTTTGGCCGAATTAGTTAAAGGGAAGTCGTACGTCTGCAAGACGTGGGCTGAACCCCAGGCCAAAGTAGAGAATGATAAAAAGAGTATGAACTTCTCTTTCGATATCTCGAAGGTCGATGCCATATTCGACTAATTATATAAAGATAAGCAAATTAGGTTGAGCGACCGCCACAAACTGCCAAGCACCGAACAAATCGGTGATAAAAAGTACTGTAAGTGGCATAATGCATGGTCTCATTCAACTAACAATTGCCTTATTTTTCGGAATGTTTTACAGGATGCCATAGAATCTGGACGAATAACGTTCGAGAAAAAGATCGCAGTGGATGACAACCATTTTCCAAAGCCGATGGAATTAAATATGATCAACTCGGACCTCACCAAAATGAACTTGCCAAAATTCAAGCTGGTCCTAGATGAAGATCAGAACGGTCATCGTCCAAGCGCTCTTGAAAGGATTGAAGCGCCCCAAGAAATGAGAGATCTGTGAAATTTGTGTGCACGGTACAAAAATAGTATAGAGTGGATGAAAGACCTGGAAGATACTTGTGAAAGGCCAGTGAAGAAGGGGCCAGTAGCGTGGCAGCCAGAACCTTCGCACCAAGGTTTTATGGGGAACATTCAAACTTCGTCCAAAATATAAGGGCGTTTAGGTCGAAAATTCATCGGCCCAAAGTATGGCATTCGTACCATCGGCCATACTCAAGCCAACGACCATGGAAGAACTACCCTCATGTGGATGAAATGACAAGGACACAATTGAGACGACACCAAAGAAACTATGGCCGTATGATGTGCCAACAAGGTGAAGTGAAACTCACCACTGACCATAGACTTCCAATCAGTGCCCATACAAGAAAGAAGCCAGATGTGAGCAGTAAGGAAAATGGTGGCAGAGAAGAGATAGATGAGAGCTGTAAAGAACGTACCAAATTCAATCGACGAAAATGGGATGAGACAGACGACGAAGAGCCTCTCATTGTTATTCAGTTTGGCAGCATGCCTCCGGTTGTGGCTAATCATTACCTGTTGTCTGAAAAGTTCAAGGGGACAACAATGAGATCTCTGGGAATAACGAAGATGTCTACGACGGTGATGAGATGGAATTCGCAGCACTCGCGATAAAAGATAGAGAGACCTCGGACGAGGAACTTACTGATATAGAGGAAGGAATAGATATTATGACCGAAGCACGAAGAATGAGGATATCACAAAATCGGCTTCTCAGAGAATTATATGAAGCCGAAAATCCAACAGTAGGGACATTAGGAGAGGACTTGGGGCGATCTCCATACCTCGTCCTATACGGAAAGCCCAAAGTAAAATGGGTCGTGGCCAGGGCGGAAAAGCGAAATATGTTCATCAATAATATCTCCCGCGATACGCCGATCACATTGCCACCATCTGGATGGAATGATGAGGAAGAACCACCTCAGGCAAATACCAGCAGTGAGCAAACGATGGAGGTAGGAATGTCAGGGAAAGTGACGTTTCCAAAACCACCACAACAAATGACAAAGCACCTGCGATCGATGTATATGAAAGCAAAAGCAAACAGAATACCCATCACTAAGGTGTTGATCGACAATGGAGCAGCCATCAACGCAATCCTGGTTAGGATGCTGGGATGATTAGCAAAATCGGAGGACGATCTCATCCCTACGGAGGTGGTGCTTACAAGTTTCAATGGATGGGCAACGACAGCCAAATAGGTTGTCCCACTAGACTTACATGTGAGAAGCACTACAAAGACAGTAGTGTTTTTCGTTATAGACGGACCAACCACATATAACATGCTCTTGGGACGAGACTGGATCCACGGCAGCCGATGCATTCATTCATCCATTCATCAATGTCTGGTTTTTTGGAATCATAAAGATTAAGTAGAAATAGTACACGCCGATCATAAGCCCTTCGCAGCAGAGACAAATTCGGCCAAATATTTCATGTATGAAGGAAATTACGGGCCAACTAGAGTGTTTTATGAAGCAGGAAATTCGGCCATAGTGGTCCAGAATGACGAGTCGTACCCTGCAGATCTGCTAAATGACTTGTTCGCACAAACAATGTCAAATATAGTGGCTTTCGGAGGGCCAACGTATGGCCATGAAACCATCAATTCAAATAGAGAAGAGCGAACATAGTAAAGAACAAGCCACGCTTGCGGCCATTAGGGCAAGCTTAATAACCTATGTAACGGAACGGGAAGTTGAAGCTGAGGCTCAGGCCGCAACTTCGGCCTTGAGAGAGAAATTATTAGCACATCAGACAGAAGACAGAATAAGAGAGGCATGCGAAATGGATTATTTGATGGAAAGAAGTAACAAGAGCGAACAACCAAAGGAGGAAGAAGAGTACGCTATGAATGGGCGGCATAAGACAAACATTACAAGGGTACAAGACGTTATGGACGAGGTAAACCTAGGAAGTGAGGATGACAGACACATCATTTACATCAGCAAGGAACTAGAGGCCCAGGTACGCGAAAAACTAATCCATCTTTTACAAAAATATAAAGATTGTTTTGTTTGGGACTACGATAAAATGCCTAGTTTACATAAGACTTTAGTAGAACATAGGTTTCCAATTATGCCAAACCACAGGCCATATAAGCAACCTCCCCAGAGGTTTGCACCCAATGTTATGCCTGACATTAAAAAAGAAGTCGAGCGCCTCTTGAAGGTGAAATTCATTAAAACGACCAGATATATAGAATGGTTTTCAAATATCGTCTCTGTCATGAAAAAGAATGGAAAGCTAAGAATATGCATAGATTTTAGGAATTTAAACCTGGCAACACCAAAAAACCGGCACCTCATGCCTACGGTGGATTCCTTAGTAGACTCCACAATAGGATATCAAGTGTATTCTTTTATGGATGGGTACGCAGGATATAACCAGATTTACATCGCCGAAAATGATATTCATAAAACGGATTTTAGATGCCCGGGGTCTTTAGGATGTTATGAGTGGGTGGTAATGTCATTCGGCCTAAAAAATACCGGGGCCACTTACCAACAGGCCATTAATCTAATTTTCCATGACATTATCAGTAATTTTGTAGAGGTTTATGTAGATGAAATAGTGGTTAAGTCTATGACCATGGACGAACATCTTAGCCATTTGGCGATGGCTTTTGAACGAATGAGGAAATTCAAATTAAAGTTAAACCCTCCCAAATGTGATGTCGGGGTTTGGGCAGCAAATTTCTTAGGCTTTCTAGTCCATCAGTGGGGAATTGAGATTGACGCCAATAAATCTCGGCTAATTGCTGAAGCCAAGCCACCTCAAAATAAAAAAGAGTTACAAAGATTCATAGGGAAGTTAATTTCTTAAGAAGATTCATTTCTAACTGTGCAGGAAAAACTAAAATTTTCTCATCCCTGCTGAGGCTAAAGGATAATGACGAATTCTTCTGGACCGAAGAACATCAGAAGACTTTCGAGAGTCTGAAGAATTATTTATCACAGTCGCCGGTGATGGTACCCCCTGTGCCAGGATGGCCAATGAAGCTTTACATATCCGCTGAAGAGCAATCCATAGCTGGAATGATTGCAGAGGACGACAATACGAATGTCGAAAGAGCCATCTATTATATCAGCAGACAAATGTTGAAATATGAATGTAATTATTCTCCAATGGGGAAGTTGTGTTTGGCTTTGTATTTCACATGTACTAAATTACGCGCCTACCTTAGGCCGACTACTGTGTACTTAATTACAAAATATCAAAAAAAAGGAGAAATTTTTCAGATTGTACCTTAGCCCAATGACGTATAATGGGCTCATCAGAATTGGAGTTGTGGGTTGGAGAATGTTGTTTCCACTTAACTTGTTTGGTTTTCCTCGGCCTAGCTTTCTCAATCGGCTTCTTTGACCCAGCTGTTTCCGAGGATTTTGAAGAAAAAGGGAATGTTAGAAAAGACATGCGCAGAAGGCAAAGAAAAAAGTCTCTCACGACCAGACGGCCAAAAACGGTCGAAGAAAGGATGGACATATGTACAAGGAGAGAAAGAGGCACACGAAAAAGAAGATAGTAAAGAGTGAGCCTCTGAAAAACACAGATCTATGTCTGAAAGCGAAAGAACTTTAAAACGTTCTGACGAAGTAGAACGATAATGAAATAACGGAAGGGGCCATCCTTGAACAAGGCTGAATTGGCGGGCAGCGAAGTTAGGAGAATATACCTCCACTCCAGCTTTGTCGTTGGCTCCTGTCAAGATGTCATGAATCAGATCGCGGTTACATAAAAACTTGCGCCATATGCGATTGATCGATTAATTCCCTTCTGATGGTTGTCGGCCAAGGAGAAATGAAAGAAAGACGGGACTCGGGAAAGGGCATAAAAATACTCAAAAATAGTGCGAGGAAGAATGAAAGTTGTGTTGGGGTTGGTGCTTAGAGCGCCAATTCCTGGTTGTATTTCTTTATGAATACATCCGTAAAACGTTATTATTATTAATAATATATGCAGTTTCTATAATATAATGTATCTTTTAATATGGTAAAGACGTAATGACCTTAGAATGACTAATCATGGTGTAGTTGCAAAAGCGTCGCAACTGACATTGAGTTGTATCATGACGTTGTCATTCTCAGACAGTTCCTGGTCAAGGTTTACACTACTTAGTTAGTATAGTAAACCCGTTGAGACCGATACATGTCGTATACTGGAATATATGATTCCAATGGTTTCTCAATGAACCATAAGTCTTGGAGACTAGTATAGACGTGTAGGTGTTTATAGCGGATAAATATTGAACGACTCACCGAAGATTCTTAATGGATGGTACAACAACATCAATAAGAATCTTACCGGGTTGAGTAGTAATTGTGATTCTTCGACTTGAGATACCACTATGGGCGCATGAGACATCTTCTACACTTAGATGGCAGTCACGTCACTGATCTATTAAGATCAGACCTCCGTCTGTTCATTGGGTGTAGATAGATCCTCAGGGTGTCCTGTGTGTATCGAGATAGGATCCGTCAGTTCTGTGTATCAGAGCATAAGTAGTCCATATGATTAGTAATCAGATAAAAACCATGGGCCCGTGGTACAATTTAGAAGTTAGTTCTAAATGTTCTTTTTGAGATTGCCAATAGAATAGTCGGCTGGATAATCCCTATAGAGATTTGACGTTTACATCTATATCTCTGGGATTTATCTGGATACCTGTGACGGAGGAATTATACATTTGCCATGACTTCGACCTGTATGATTCAGCGAGTTTATCCGTGATCGTCATAATTTACGGGTGGATAAATTATGGACACAAAATTGGATTTCGTGACGGATATGCCTGAATCTAGAGAGTCTCACTAATGAAACATACTCGTAGAGCACTAGGGCAACATTTATAAATGATACTGATTATTTATAAAGTCGTTTAAAGGTTAAACATAAAATACATGTGTATGGACCCTATAGTCATTTCCTTAATTTTTGTGTATTTGCATTTAATGCTTGATTAATTCAAATACACATTAATTAATTGTCAAATTGAGATATTTGACTAATATCATAATTATATATATATATATTTAATATTTAATGTAAATATTATACATATATTTAATATATTTGTATTTAATTAATTAATTAATTAATTAATTGTTAAATGATTAAATTAATTAAAGTATAGATATTTTTTAAAGTTATGATATTTTTATTAGGCTTGAGTTGCAATTGTTGACTAACTTTAATTCATTAAATGGTTTGATGATTAAAGTTAACAAGTTGTAAAGTTAAAATTAATTGAAATAAAAACAAATATCTTGATATTTTGTATACCCTATTTTCGGCCAAGGGCCAAATGAAGAGAGTATATATTGTTTCTTTTATTTTAGGGTTCCAACAACCAAAAACACTTTGTCAAAAACTCCATTGAAGAAACAAAAGAAGCTAGAGAGAAAGATAAAGAAAAACAAGCAAAACTTGTAATTTTAGTAAGTTTTCTCAACTTACTATTAGAGAGGAAAATATTCTTTGTGTTCTAGGCTTCATGCTATGATGATCTCATGTTATTCTTTTCTTTATTCTTTGTGTTTTTGTTTGATGAAAGTTTGTTGATAGGGTTATGCATGTATAAAATTCAAAGGATGCTTCTAATGTGTTAACAAGCATGCTTTTGAAAGTTTGAGAAACTTGTTGCTAATCTAGAGTTGTTGACCCACTCTTAAATGACCTAAATTTGTTATATAGTTGTTTCATTGTGGTGAGGCTTGATTGTAATAGAAGAAACATGATTTAACCAATTTGGTCTAATTTGTCCAATTTGAAGAAATTGAAAAATTAGGGTTTAAGACCACTTCCAAATTTAGGGCTTTTCATTTATATGGTGTATATGGATGTGTATAAGATGCATGTAAAATATTAGGTTGATTGGATTTTGTCTTAATGTGTTTTGAACATTGGAAGTGCAAAATGCACAATTTTCCCACCTTGGAGGGCTCTCGGCTTTGGGCATTTTTTTTTGGAATTTTTGTTGCAATTTGAGTTTCAATGTGTATGACATGTTAAATTCATATTTGTAATGATTTAGAATCATCCAAAATCGTTTCGAACAATTTCGGATTAAAATAAACAAAATGCTTGGTTTAGGGGTAATTCGGTAAATTCACATGAATTTGATTTAATGTATTTTATTTCATAATTTGATTATTGGATAATAAAATAAAAATTTTATTTGATTAATCCGAGAAAAATTTTTGAAATCGGAAAATTTTGATTTTCCACTGTTCCGCTGCGTTACCGAATTTCCGCTATAAAACCCCTTCAAGTTGGCCCTAGTTGGGCGAACAAGAGACATGTACAAGAATATGACCAGGTTGATTCAATAGAACCAAAGACTGGGAAATAGGCTCTAAGCCAAAGCTGGACAAGCCAAAGCTGGACGAGCCAAAGAGGGCCGGAGGCGATCAACGAAACCTCAAACCGAAGCTATTTTGAAGAACGGCCAAGCCTCGGTAAGTAGCGGCTAACAAAAATGAAGCTAAGTCCAAACGACGGCCGTTGGCAAGATCTGACGAAATAGGGAGGTAACCCGCCACAGGTTTTTGACTGGGTGCGCAAATTATATATTTGCAAAGTCAATAGTGGATGGAAGCGGTGCGCTCTAACACCGAGACCGGACCGACCGACTCAGAGAAAACATGAAAGAAAGCGGAATAAGAAGAGAATGACGAAGCGTCCATTACAGGAGGAGGGAAACGAAAGGTAGTGCAAGCCGAAATGGTCGCGCCCAAAGGGGTTAACCCAGTCAATGCACTAATATCACGAAAGGTGACGGTGAATGGACCGGAAGGAAAGAGAAAGACATTATAGTCAGAAGACCAAAAGAGCAACGAAGAGTCAGGTTTAGGCCAAGTGCAGATAGGATTGGAATGGGCAAGAGGAGACACATTCAAAGGTTCCGAGAAATGAAGGTTAGAAACGGAGGGAAACAGTTGAGCCAAATGAGCCGTAGCAATGGCGTTGTCATCAACAAAGATAGGGCCTAGGGAACACTGGCCGTAGTTTTCGTCAAGGGTATGGATGCCAAATACACCCACATAAGAGTCACCTAATGCAGCTTGGTAATCACCGAAAGTTGAGGTAGTCTTTTTCGAAACGGAAGAAGACGAAGCCATTAGAGAAATTGAAGGTAAAGGGGTGGAAGGTTTTACAGGAGAGGAAGTAGAAAGTAAAGTGAGGACAAGAGCAAGCAAAGAATTGGGCTGCGACACCTGTCCTATGGTGAGCAAGCCAAAGTAAAGTAATAAATTTATGCAAATATAACTTTTACTAGTAGAATTTTTAAAAATAATAATAATTTTAGTTATTTGGTTGTCAACGAACCTTTTACTGAAAATTATATAAATATTTTAATAAGAAAAATTTAAAGTTATGGTAAAAAAAAATGACGAAATAAATTTGTAAAATAAAATAAGGATATTTTAAATAATTTAATTCTTTAAAAATATTTTACAACTGTTACTCTAAAAAACCCAAACTTTGAGGTTCTCCCAATAGATCCAAAATAACTTTTTAATCCAAAATCTATACTTATAATTGAATATTATTCGTTAATTTTGAGTCTGTTTTCACATAATTAATGTTAATCGATTTGAATATCCAAAACTATTTAAATATATTAAAAGTCTGTTTGTAACTAAAACTTATGTTTTGTAAAATTATATGGAAATTATATTTTTAAAATTATAGGGATTAAAATGTAGGTAACTGAATGTTATTTTCCAAAAAAAAAAAAAAAAAAAAATTCCTATTTTGATCTAAAGAAGTTATTTCAAACATGCGCTAAATATGAAAATATGCATCTCAATAAATTTAATTCTAAATAAAATCATTTGAATGCACATAACCATGAAAAATTATGTCTTTAATAAAGTGGACCATATATATTTCTTTATAAATGATTAGTGATCAAATTTAGACAACTTTAGCCCCTTCATCATGTTTAATCTTTTTTAGAAAATATATATATTTGATGTTTGGATAGTGATCTGTGGGAACTGATCTAAGATATATAATATCTCGAAAAATAATAAAATAAAATAAAAAAATAAAAACTCAAGTTGGATTAGGTGATATTAATGCAAATTGCATAATCCATAAACAAATATTATAAATTAATAGAATTAATCTTTGAATAAATCAACCAATCTATGAGTTGAGTTGACTGGTCCAAATTTGAATACAAATTGGCTATATATTATTAATTATATCCAGCATTGAAATAATTATTTTATATAACAAATAAAATATATATTAATCAGTGGGTCACTCACAGCCTATCAAATTGTACGGATCGAATATTCCATGTGGATGATCCAGTTGTTATTAATTATTTGCTTACTTATTTGGGAGGAGGGTATTTTGTAGCGATATTCTTGTATATTTTAAATAGTGATTAAAATGGAATTATTATAATTATATATGATTAATTTTAATATTTTTAAGGGCATTGAACAAGACCATAAGTTACGGTCTCATTTAAGTCACCAGTCGGATTTCCGAACATATAGATATTCTAAACACACAGTAATAAACAAGTAATTAAAATTAATTAATTAATTATGATTAAGTAAAATGGGACCCATGGCTGCAATTATTCTCAAATTAATAAAATACAAAACCTAACCTATCTTATCTTTTATCTCTTCAGATCATCCAATTTTGATTTTGGTATCAATCCATTAGATGTGTTTCTCTTGATATCAAGAATCTTCAACTGGGACCACCCAACTATATATATATATATATATATATATATATATATATATATATATATATATATATATATATATATATATATATATATATATATATATATATATGTGTTTCTTAACCTTTTTTTTTTGTTCAAATTTTAATAACATTGATTGTAAAAACAATAGGTTTATTGATAATTGTTATTTTCTCTATCATAAATTGTTGATTCTGAAAAATTATACAATGTGATGTTATCGTGAAGATATAATAAGTGATTATTTTGTTGATGGTGTTTTCAGGTAATATGTTATTTAAAGCAGCACGATATGGGTAAAAAGGTAATTCACTTCTCAGTCAAGATTATTAATGCCGACCCGACCACTAAAGAGTCAACAGTAAGAGGCCGGGAACTTTACGGTTAGTGACCGAGCACTTGAGTTCAAGATGACCGGGCAATTATCAGGTCAACGGCAGCATTCTCAGTACAAAAGACTATTATGACCGACCACATGAAGACCGAGCATAGGGCAAGACATGTTCGGGAAAATAAAGCATTCTATCCATACAAGATAAGATAATAAGTTATCCTACTTTCATGGGGTAAACTAGTAAGTCAATGTTCTAGTATGATAAAGAAAGTAAAGGTAGTTTTGATTAGGAATCCTTATGGGAAAAGTGAATAGTTTTGACTATGAATCCTTATGGGAAAAGGGAATAGTTTCAACTAGGAAATTCTTAGAGGAGAAGGAATATGATTTCTACACTATTATAAATAGGAGGGCAGAGTATGTGTAAAAGGCATAAAAAATACGGGATCTGAATCTTCAAGCTCTGACTTGTAGAAAACAAAAAGAGACCCGAGAAGAGTGTTTAAGTAATAAAAGTACCATCTTGTTTTGTCCGTGGACGTAGGTCGGATCCAAATCCACCGAACCACGTTAAATATCCTTGTTGATTGGTGCATTTATCTGTCTTTTGCTAAATTTGCTTTTGGTCCCCCATAACCAAACAAATTCACTATTGAGGGAGGATTAGTCTCGGGAGTGATATTCTCATATTGTTGATTCTGAAAAATTATACAATGTGATGTTATCGTGAAGATATAATAAGTGATTATTTATTTTATCATCTCGTTACGATGTAATAATTTTTATAAAAACATGTGTTACAACATCAATTAAGATATAAATATAAGTTGATAATCCCAATCAAGAACTTAAACTGTGGATTTATGATCACTTCATAAATATAATAAAATCTTAGGTGAAAAATTTATGGTATGATTTCAATATGCTCATCTTCAAAAGATAACTTGTCCTAAAAATAAATATATACATCAATCATTTTGTAATTAGTTTACGTTAATGTTGTGACTTTATAAGGATTTTACAAATAAAACTTGAAATCTTACAAAATTTCATCAACAATGACTTGATATATCTTTTTCACCAACCTTAACTTGACTTTTTAAAGCCTTGATTCAACTAAAAAGAAATAAACGACACGCCTTAGCGTTGATTGGTCAAATTCCTCTAAAATTCCACACAAAAAAATAAAAAAAATTGGACATATTTCCCAATTGTCATTATTATTGAAACTTAATTCAACAAATTGGAACAAGAAGATAATTGCAACACATCTAGTTGTTTACTTTGTGAAACATATTTTTCATTCCTTTGTTGTCATTTAAGGAAAACAAATACAGTTTTGTCATCTTCATATGCAACACACACCTACCCCAAAAAAAAAAATAAAATAAAAAAATAAATAAATAAATCGTGTAGTCCAAATAATCCCCGAAAATTTCTGTAAATCTGCATATATCAATATCTTTATTAAATCCCCTACTTTACTTATAGATACGTGGGTGATTAAGAGTGCTTAGATTCATTGATTATAGGGGCTGTTGAACGGCTGTGATTTTTCTAGGCAAGGTTCTCCTTCTCAACAAATTGTGTAGAAATTTAAGCTTGGAAATAATTGGCGATGGGGACAAGAAGAGTGATGCATTAGTGTTTGGTAAGAAAAAACAAGCACTTACTTATTATATATGGAGAAGAAAATTGGAAAAAAAAAAGATGACAAAAGAGGCTGCTGCTGTTGAATAGAAATCTTAATTAAAAGCTTTTATTCAAAAGCACTTCCTGTAAAAGCTGCTTCTCCATGCTATATACTCAAGTCAAGTGCGCCACTAATAACAACAACTCAGCAATTTAAGCTAATAATAATCTTGAGAATTTTGACCAAATTTTGGAAGCAAAAATAAAGAAAAAGAAAAAAAAAACACATGCAAGAAATAAGCAAATATATAATTTGAAGAGTACTTGATTCAATTACTGCTAGACTTCCAGATGCAAATTTATATCAAAGAATTGTACTTAGAATCTAGCAAATTGCAGGGTATCAAACTCAATTTAGCTAGTAACTGAATAAAGAAAAAATGGAAAAGCTATATCTCCAAGTATTATCTACGAACCCGATACAAGAAGCCCATATGCTCATTCATTGGTTCACTACGTCTGGCACTTTTCTAATCCCCTGATTTGTAGAATCATCCATGCAGTAAAGAGTACAGTCGAGGAACTTTCTTCTCTGAATGTAAGGAAAGATACATGAAATTCAACAGTTCCAGGCCCCTCAAGGTATATATATATACATGCACATGGCAAAATTATACCCATCTCTCAGTGGAGGGTGGATATATGAGGACAATGGTGCATCACAGAAACAAATTCTTTGGATCACACGACTGCAGAAGTAGTACGACGAAGATCCATTGCACCATTTTCAAATTTTACACCAGGCGACCTGCCTTTGAAACTGCCGTATCTCCCAGGTTTGGGTTGGAAAAGAGAGCCCAGCATTTTCTCCAAAGTCTCCACTGTATATTTTGCATACTTGCTAGAGCTTGCATCTTGCTCCACCAAGGCCCCATAATTCTGCATATAGCTACGATAAATAGGTGTGATAGCCTGCGTAATAAGCTGGGATGATTTCTCCCTCAGATCTTTGTCTGAGATAACCCAATTAGACTGCTTCTTATACATGTCATCCAAAGCATCATTGAATGCTTTAAGCCTTTTCTTGACAAGATCACGAGCAGAGGCACGCCCTCCTGAGAACATAATTAGACCTTCTCTGCTTAAATGACCCGGAATCTTTCCCCAGCTGTCTCTAAAGAAGACAGTAGAATAATAGTCTTTGTACTGTTCATGTTCTCTTAACCAAGAATCCCCCAAGAGATCGCCAAGCTTTGTGCCCTTCAAACTCTTGTACAAATGCCAATGGTTGTTCATTGCAAAAAAGTTGGATAATGTGGCATCATCATAAGCCTTCAACCATGTCTCCAAGTTCTGCTCAATGGCTTTGATGATCTTCAAAACCTCATTCACAAGGAGCCTCCCTTGAAACATCTCGTGCTTCCAACTTTGGTGGATGACCAAGACCTGGGTCAGAATTGGCTTATAATCATCCCCAAGAAGCTTATTACAGTATTCAGTGATAAAGCTCACCAATCTGGGGACACCCCCATCCAGAGGCGGCGGGATCTGCTTCTGTAACTCCACCTGAACCAGAAGTTCCCAGAAAATCTCAGCTGCACCGTTAATCACACTATTGATAAGATCCCTTGTCAAGTTTTGAATTTCAGCACAAGCTACTCCACCGAAAAGCCGGTTAAAATCCATTCGTAATTTGTTAAGAGATGCAAATATATCCAATAACTTAAGAAGCTTAATTGGATCTTTCTTACTCTCCGTAACAGTCTTCCCAAACTGAAGAAATGCAAGCATGCCCGCCTGTGCAGCTATCTTAGCAAAGCACCCCACCCAAACATCTTTCCCCATCCTCTCAAACACATCATTACAAAGATTATACTCGGCCTCAAATAAATGTTTCACAGCAAACTCCAAATGCCTTCCCCACTGCGCTATATACCCCTCTATACTCTGCACGGCATTAAATTCTGCAATCGATATCTCAAGGTAATCCAAATCAAGTGCCCGCAAACTTGCTCTAACATTCGAGCTACGAACTTCAACATAAATAGATATACAATTCTCAAACCTATTATTTGCAATCAATCTCCCAAAAATCGCTTGCAACTTCTGAATAACAGTCACTGGTAAAGGTGATTGTGCAATGCACGCTTGTTGGCCAAGTGTTGATGGTGATGACATCGGTAGAGGAACACTATTTTCTGTCAAAAGTCTCCGAAACTCACTCTCCAATTTATCCAAAGCAGCATCCAAAAGCCCGCCATCAAGACGCCCTTTCCCCTCACCATTTGCCAAATCCCTGAGACCCTTCAACAACTTCTTCAAAATCGACAAATACTTCTCATCCGCCACCCGATTATCTTCCAAATACTCCACAATATCATCCAACCACTGTATCGCCAACCCACAATTATCCCCCAGAAACCTCAAGGCCTCCTCCAACCGTTTCAACACACCGACAAATACCCAGGTAAATCATTCCTAGGATCCGACAACAACGACTTCTCCAACCCGTGAACCGCATCAAACACCTTAAGCACCGCAGCAGCAGGACCCACTGCACGATTAATGTGGCCCCCAACAGCCACAAGGGCATCCTTATCAGCCCTAATTGGCCTGACAGCAGCCTCTAATGAAGGCAATCTTTGGTTAATCTCATCTAATCTAGGCCCTGCTCTTTCAAGAGCTAACCCTAGGGCTTTCGATTTCTCTAAACTAGTCTTCAATGCCTTCCTCGCATACATCAAATTCTCAATCCATGACTATCATTACCGCTATCATTATTCACATTCACAGAATATGACATTTTAATCTAATAAACAGAAACTAATAATGAAAGTTTCTAACCCGGGGCACATGTAAGAATAAATCTTCTTCATGGGTGTAATGTAATGCTTGGTTTGACCTAAAGCGTTGACTAAATCAAAAACAAACTAAAGACTTTTAACCCACAAAAATTCAACAAGCACCCAACAAAAAAAACAAGAGAATATTAAGTGTTTGAAAGGAACATGAGAATGAGAGTGACTCACTTGGTGGGCTGAGTTGATCCTGCGAGTTGAGTTGATGTGGGAACTGGGAAGAGGAAAGGAAGTGAGATTGGGATGTAGATTCATTCAGTGAGAGAGTTAAAAAGGAGAAACCTTAGAGAGTGATCAAAGATGTCACTTTTTTTTTTACAGTCTTTTTTGCAATGTCCAAAAAATCCAGCCAAAGTGTAGTACTGACAGTGAAGCATTTGCTTAAGCTTAGCTATTTTCATCTTTTTCCTTCATTTTTTTAATGTTTTTTTTTTCTTTTAATTTTATAGTATACAGTGTACGATTTAAAAACGAGGATTTACGATTTTTTTTTTTTATTCTCAATAAAAAATTTGTGTCTAAATTTTACCTTAAAAATCATGAATCTTTGGGGATTTTGTTCCAAGTCCACCAAACTTACAAAGCTAGAATGTCCTCAAATTATTATTGAATCGGGTGGGTATTATCGGATTCGGATCGGATCGGATCGGACCGAATCTGAATCTGATTCGATTCGATAAGAGTTGATTTGTTTGGTTCGATCAGATTTTGAGTCCTTATCGGATCGGATTTGATCCGATAACTATCGAATCGAATCAGATTTATTCGATCTGATTTGATATCTTAACGAATCAAATAAATTCGATTTGATAACAGATTCGAATATGATAGAGCCTCTGATTTGATAATGAATCTGATAGTGAATTCGATTTGATAACGGATCCGATTTGGTAAAATTGATTTGAATTTTAAGTTATCTGATCCGATTCGAAAAAATTGTTATGAATTTACAAATTATCAGATCAATTTTTCGAATCGAATCCGTTATCGAATCAGATTTGTTATCAAATCAGATTCTCTATCGGATTCAAATCCGTTATCAAATCGGATTTTCTATCGGATTCGGATTTGTTATCAAATCGAATAAAATCTGATTCGATCCGATAATTATCAAATTTATCTGATCCAATATGAAATTCGACAAACCACCAAACACGATTTGATCGGATTCGAGAGCCTGATCCGATCTGATCCGATGTCCAATCCTAGAATCGAGTGCTCAAAATGTAATCAACTTGGTGCGTGAGAAAATTGATGGTCCAAATAAGATTTCTTAAATTTTACATTGAAATGATTTTTAGTAGAAATAAAAGAGTTTTTTTTTTTTAAAAAAAAAAAAAATTTAAAAATTCTTTTCAAAAAATTTGATGGTATTTGATTATATACAAAGTAAAGCACACTAAGAGCGATTTACAATTAATCGGTAATAATCAGAGATTAATAAGAAATCAATCGAGAATGATAAATTGATATTTTGTATGGTTGAAAAAAAAAATCAAATTAACAATCAAACCCTTTAAAAATCACTAAAAATTATTTATTAATGATTAAAAATACTGAACAATCTAAGAGTTTTATTATCACGATAATAATTAGTTTAAATCGAAGTATTTTTATTTTTTAATCATTTCTGATGGAATCCTTCTATTTTTCACATAAAATCATCAATTTAAATTCCAAAAATATATTGAAAATTAAAAAAAATTAGATTAAAAATTAAAACCAATTTGATTTATGATAAATCAAAAATTGAAAATCGACCGATTAATTGGACAAAATCGACCATATATCGGTGTCAATTTAAATCGAACAAAATCAGCTGTGTCAAATCGCTTAGATTGTAATTTACAATTAATTGTCGATTAAATAACATATGTTTGGTTGCATTTAGAATACAACTTTTGAGGATTAAAAAGGTTATTTTGTCTCTAATAGCAAAAAACTCAAAATTTGTACGTTTGAGAGTTGATGTTGAAAAAAATTAACAAATTAAATTTTTTTAGAATATTCTTATTTTATTTCACAATATTATTTCATTTCTTTTTTAATATAACTTTAACAACTTATCCATTAACATAATTTTATAATTTTTAATTAAAACTCTCATTGACAATCAAATATCTAAAATTTTTTTAATAAAAAATTCTACTTCTAAAAGTTATAAGTGTCTGTTTGGTATGATTTCTAGTAGAGGTAAAATAACTTTATTAATCCTAAAAGCTATTTTCAAAATTTTTGGTGATGTTTGGTGGGGTGAGCAAAATCGGTTTCGGTTTCGGTTCCGCATGGAACCGGAACCTATCCAGAAAAAATCAGTTCCTAACTAAGTGGAAACAGAACCTACCAAATTAAATAGGGTATCCTATTATTCGGTTCCAATTTGGTTCCGGTCTGGTTCCGAATTACCCTATTTATATAACATTGTCAAACTTTAAAAATGTAATTATTTATCACACGTGAATAAAATATTAGATAACACGCACATTCAAGAAATAAAAGCAAGCAGCAGGGCTAAATGCTGACCAACATTCATGGCAACAACGTTACAACACCAACATTAATGGAAGTTCTAATGTTGATGATAAATATTTTGAAAATTCGAAAATAATATATTAAATTTCTTCTGATAAAGTATTATTTAATCTTTAACAAATAGTCAAGTACAGAAAACTCAAAGGCAAAGCTAATATATTTCCATATACATATGTAACAATGCATAAAAATATGCTCATAATTAACAAATAACACAAACAAAAATTATTAGGAAATTCAATTTTGATTTCTCTAATAATACAAGAAACTTATCTGTTGTGTAGAGGATTTGGGCATGTGTAAACTTTTCTTTTTTCTGCAGCAAGAGTTGCACCATCGGGTATCAAATCCGGTTCTACATTCGGGTATCATAACGGGTATCGAATCTGGTTCTAAATTCGGTTCCGGTTCCGGTTATTCTGGAACCGGAACCGGACCGGTTAAAAAATCGGTTCCATCTATTTGGAACAGGAACCGGACCGGTTACAACCGGTTCCGGTTCCAAACCCGGATTTCTGGTCGCGATTCCAAACATTATGGTGCTCACCCATAATGTTTGGTTGTATTTTAAGTAGAGTTTTTGTAAATAAAAAAAAAAAGTTATTTTACTTCTACTAGCAAAACTTAAAATTTAGGCTTTTGGGAGTATAGTTTGATTTTTTTTTTAAATGGTTAAACCCTTATTTAATTTAATAATATTATTTAATTTCCTTCATAATGCAACTTTAAAATTTTATCCAATAAAATAATTTTTCAATTTTTAATAAAAGTTCTAATTCACAACCAAATATTTAAAAAGAATTTATCAAAATTTTACGAATAAAAACTCTATTTGAAAAAATTCTATTTGAAAAACTATATCAAACGACCCTAATAATATAAGCTATACTTGAAGAAACTGTTGGGTTTCTAAGGTCAAACCAAGATCATTTCAAGCATAAAATGATGTGAATACAAAAAAAAGTATAGCGGAATTATACTTACAAAGATCGGTAGATAGGATATGTGTAGAACAAAAGTTTTGCTTCCTTGAAAGTCTCCAAGCTTTCTTTGATAAAGTTGAGCTCCAAGCTTTGAGTGATTTGAGATTCCAAGCTCAATAGGAGAGTTTCCCTATCACCTTTGTATGATCTCTTTGAGTGCTAGCTCTTGAAAAATTTACAACAAATCTTTCAATTTCTTCTTGATGAATTCGACCAAGCCAAGAAAATTTTGGAGAGAAAATTTTCACTATTGCCGTGAGTGATGAGAGAAGAGAGGAAGTGATAATGTTTTAATTTTCAAAAGAAAATATATGATATACCAAATATCCAACATTTGGTATATGTCTTTCATGTCATCACTTTGAGTGTTTAACAAGTCTTTAACAACCCACCAAATACCATCAACAAAAAGTTAATTAAAATGACTAGGTGATGTGACTTGTGGGCCCCACTTGATTCAAAATCCGAGTGGGCCCGCAAACACATCCCGGGCTCGTGTTCGCTAATTCCGAATTAACGAATTTTCCGTTGCGACTTAATTAAATCAAATTTAATTAAATAATTATGCCTAGCAAAATTACTATTAAAGTCGCTCGCGAATTAATTCCAAATTAATTCGTTCGCCCGAATTAAAATTCAATTTTAATTCCGTTATAAAATCTAATTTCATTTAATATATCGAATATATATTATTTTATCGATTAATTCCGAATTAATCGTTCTCTCTCTCCTAATAGAATTTTATCCCAGATAAAATCTCGCCGTAATTAATCCTAGATTAATTTTCTCTCTTTTATAATTAATCATAGATTAATTATGTTCGAGTCATACGTCATCGGTGAATCTTCGGGAAGTGACCCATGAGATCCCTGGATATGTTGGCAGTAAATCCGGTCGTCGACCTATCCGATCACGTGCGTACTTTGTACCACGTTTTTACTGATTTACGAGACATGGTTGGCTTCTAGCAAAACACCGTGCCTACCTAATTCTCCAGAAATATTCTTTAAGGAATATATAATCTATGTCAGACGTAGTATACGTAGTATTGCGTATTGCGATCCAGTATCTGATGTCACATGCAAGGCCTAGGGATGGAATAATATATGTCCCGTACGAAGCATATATCGGATCACAAGCAACTAGTCTCTATAATCAGATAATCATGACCTTGTCATATTATCCCGATAGTTGCAACATAATAGAGAACCGGTTCTGTATCCCTGCGTGATCATCATCTCCATATGACTGAAGTGATACTTCCGTCTTGACATCACACCCAATACACTACGATTCTCAATAAACCCAGAAGAGGCGTACACAGAACCTATTAAGTCCCGGACGACCAAAACCAAAGCGTATTGATTGTCGCAAGTACTAGCGATGCAAGTCTCAGGTTAAGACCAAATACACCTACCCTAAAGCGGATTCCCATAGACACATAGTCATACTACCAATGGGATTCCGCGGGGTCTATCCAGAGCGAAGCTGTTTTCGTACCATTGGTAAACAGAACCTCCTATTACACTTGCATGAGTATCCAATATCCAAATATATGAGAACTATGCTGTTACGCTTCCATAACACGCACACGTGTAATACTAGCATATTTCGCATTATCGATGTCCAGTTTCGATAATACTACGACTATGGATATTTAATGATTAAACCTTTGTGGATTAATACTGTCTCATATCTTATTATTCAGAACTAATCATAAGGACTTTTATCATTTATATATATAAGTAATCTAATTACAAAATGATAAAATGTAATTTCCATTGTCACATAGTTAATTTGTATAAAAACCACAATGTCTTTTACAAATAGTGACGCTATGGGTCATAATTGTCCAACAATCTCCCACTTGGCCTATAGCCAGTCACTCAAGCATCTAACACCTGAACTGTTCATGTCGCTCAAACTTTTGCTGAGGAATAGCTTTCATCAGCAGATCTGCAATGTTGTCTTTTGATGCGACCTTCTCGATCTTCACATCGCCACGATGTATGATCTCACGAATCAGATGGAAACGTCGAAGAACATGCTTGGATCGTTGGAGACCGCGGTTCCTTAATATGCGCTATAGCCTCGTTATTGTCACAATACAATGGAACGGGCTCAGCTGCTAACGGAACTACTCCTAATCCAATTAGGAATCTACGGATCCAAACTGCCTCTTTTGCTGCTTCAGCTGCAGCAATATATTCTGCTTCTGTTGTTGAATCGGCAACAGTCTATTGCTTGTAAGATTTCCAGCTTACTGCTCCGTTGTTCAAACAAAATATGTATTTAGATTGCGACTTACAGTCGTCTTTATCGGTTTGGAGACTTGCATCGGTAAACCCAATTACCTCAAGTTCTCCATCTCCATAGATTAAGAAAGCATCCTTAGTTCGTCTAAGATACTTAAGAATATTCTTAACCGCCATCCAGTGACCTTCACCTGGATCGGCCTGATAGCGACTACACATGCTCAAAGCATACGAGACATCAGGTCGCGTACATATCATGGCATACATGATCGATCCGACTGTCGATGCGAACGAGATCCGACTCATATTGTCTCTCTCATCTTGAGTTTTAGGACACATGTCTTTAGATAGAGTGACATCATGTGACACTGGCAATAGTCCCCTCTTAGACTGTTCCATGTTGAGTCTCTTCAACACTTTGTCAATGTACGTGCTCAAGGAGAGTCCAAGCAGCTTTCTAGATCTATCCCATTAGATCTTTATTCATAGAATAAAGGTTGTTTCTCCCAGATCCTTCATGGAGAATTTTAATGAATGCCAAGCTTTCACCGATTGTAGCATGGGAATGTCATTGCCAATAAGCAATACATCATCGACATAAAGGACAATGAATGTCAGTGCGCTCCCACTAACCTTCTTATATACACAAGGATCATCCTCGTTTTGTACGAAATCATATTCTTTTATGATCTCATCAAAACGTTGGTTCCAAGAACGCGATGCTTGCTTCAATCCATAAATGGATCGATTTAACTTGCAAACCTTGTCTGCATGTTTAGGTACGACAAAATCGTCAGGCTGTTGCATATAAACATCCTCCAAAAGGTTTCCGTTAAGGAAAGCGGTTTTGATGTCCATCTGTCATATCTCGTAATCGAAATATGCAGCAATAGCAAGCACAATCCGAATGGATTTAATCATGGCAACGGGTGAAAAAGTTTCGTCGTAATCGACACCATGTCGTTGACGATACCCTTTCGCTACAAGTCTAGCTTTGTACGTTTGTATATTGCCATCCATGTCGGTCTTCCTCTTGAAGACCCATTTGCAACCAATAGGCTTTACGCCTTTGGGTGCATCAACCAGTGTCCAAACTTGATTGGTGTACATGGAATCCATTTCGAACTTCATGGCATCTTGCCATAAACCGGAGTCGATACCTTGTATCGCTTCCTCATACGTAGCCGGTTCATTTTCCTCAATAAGATTAATATCTACATGAGGTGAGATCAGAAACCCATACCTCTCAGGTTATTTTCTGACTCTCTCCGATCTACGTGGTTCTTGTGTATTCGAAGATTGTGGTACAATTTCATCCCTGATGAACTGTTCATGTTTCGTTAAGGATCTGTGCCAGGAATATTATCACTCCGATTTTCATCGAGTTCTACTTTCCTCCCACTAACCAGTGCATTTAGGAATTCATTCTCAAGAAAACCACATGTAGAGCAACAAATATTTTGTTCTCTTGTGGGTGATAGAAGTAATATCCTTTGGTTTCCCTAGGATATCCTACAAATAGGCATTTATCCGATTTGGTTCTAGTTTGGTACCTTCTAAACGTTTAACGTATGCCCAGCAACCCCAAATCTTCAGGAATGAGAAACCCGGTTTCTTTCCTGTCCATATTTCATGTAGTGTCTGTTGAACAGACTTTGACGGAACCTTATTCAAAATAAGTATTGCACTGTTCAATGCATATCCCAGAAGGAAATAGGTAGCTCTGTGAGACTCATCATCGACCTTACCATGTCTAATAAAGTTCGGTTTCTCCTTTCGGACACACTGTTTAATTGAGGTGTTCCGGGAGGAGTCCACTGTGAAAGAATACCATATTCTTTCAAGTAATCAAGAACTCATTGCTTAAGTATTCGCCACCACGGTCTGACCGTAATGTCTTAATACTTTTGCCGGTCTGTTTTTCTACTTGGTGTCAAAACTCTTTGAATTTCTCAAAGGTTTCCGAATTGTGTCTCATAAGATACACATAACCATAACGCGATGCATCATCCGTAAAGGTTATGAAGTATTCATATCCACCTCTAGCCTGGTTAGACATGGGCCCACATACGTCACTATGAACGAGGGCTAAACAGTTCGGTGACACGTGCACTTTTACCGCTAAAAGTTGTTTTAGGCATTTTGCCTAATAAACAAGATTCGCAGACGTCATATGAATTTGGATCAAATCTGTCCAAGTACCCACTATTCGAAAGTGTGGATATGCGAGTCTGTTTATATGTCCCAGACGACAATGCCATATATAAGTTTCATCTTTGTTACTTAGTTTAAGCCTTTTGTTTGTTACATTATATGTTTGAGATTGATTTATATTCAAAATATAAACCATTATCAACATCAGCACTACATATTCTCTGTATCATTTTTATACATAAAACACCCAGTGTTTCTAAAAACAAAAGTATAGCCACATTGGGCCAATAAAGATACATATATAATATTCCTAGTCAAACTAGGTACATAATAACAGTCTAAAAGATTAAGTACATGCCCCGAGGACAGTTCCAAAATATAAGTCCCAACGGCCAAAACGGTGACTCGAGTCCCATTTCCAACGCGGAGGTCAATCTCTCCTGAGGCCAGTCTCCTGCTAATCCGCAAATCCTGCACATTAGTACATATATGAGTACCACCACCAGAATCAAAAATTCAATTTTTAAAACTAGAAGTAGACATGTTTATTTCTATAACAAACATACCTGAAGCCGGTGTCTTGCCCCTTTGATTTCCTTCATGTGCGCCTTGTACTCACGGTAGTCACGCTTCCAGTGACCCCGTTTGCCACACTGCAGGCATACATTTTGGGATTTATCATTACCCTTCCCAGAAGGTTTGATGATTTGGCCTTGCCCCCTTCTTCTTCTTCTGTCTTTCTTCTCTCTTCTTCTTCTTCTTCCTCTTCTTCTTCTTCTTCTTCTTCTTCTTCTTCTTCTTCTTCTTCTTCTTACACCTCCAGTTGCCTTCGGCAAGCCTTGGGAGACTGAGATGTTGAAGCGAAGTGCGCCTCGCACTT
>SKCR01041850.1:25000-75336 GCA_019454045.1 Zanthoxylum bungeanum | reverse complement strand
TTCATTCGGGGTCGGGTTACGTCCCACCGAATCAGCCCTTCGGACTGGAGACGTAATATTCCCCCAGGTCCAAGTGCCTTTCTCAGCTCGGGGTCGGGGTACGTCCCACCGAGTCAGCCCTTCGGACTGGGGACGTAACATTCCCTCAGGTCCAAGTGCCTCCCTTCATTCGGGGTCGGGTTGCGTCCCATCGAGTCAGTCCTTCAGACTGGGGACGTAACATTCCCCCAGGTCCGAGCATCTCTCACAGCCGAGACAGGATCACATGCCACCGAGCACATCATCGTTAGCTCAGAGGCAAAATTTTCTCCTCACAATCGAGATTGGATCCGTCAGGGGTCAGGACCTCTAAATCTCTGGTACAGATATTACAGAGGAGGAGTCATTCTTAGTTTGGACAACAAGAGGAACTTCATCTCCTGATGGAACGACCCAAGTAAGCAATTTGCTTTGAGGTGGATAATCGTTCTGAATAGGGTCAGCATCTCCAATAACCGAGGATATGAAAATAGAAACAGAAGACTTAGTTGATGGCGAAGACAATTCTCTGTGATTTCTGGAGCGACCACCAGCAAGGCGATCAACACACCATCTTTATATAGTTCCCGGCACCAACTTGCATACTCGTTGGAACCGAGAACTAGGGGACAGATGTTGATGGTGTTTTCAGGCACTATGTTATTTAAGCAGCACGACAGGGGTAAAAAAGGTAATTCACTTCTCAGTCAAGATTATAATGCCGACCTGACCACTAAAGAGTCAACAGTAAGGGGCCGGGAACTTTACGGTTAGTGACCGAGCACCTGAGTTCAAGATGACCGGGCAATTATCAGGTCGACGGCAACATTTTCAGTACAAAAGACTATTATAGACCGACCACAGACCACATAAAGACCGACCTCGTGAAAACCGAGCATATGGCAAGACATGTTCGGGAAGATAAGGCATTCTATCATCCATACAAGATAAGATAATAAGTATCCTATTTTCATAAAGAGAACTGATGAGTCAGTATCCTAAAAGGATAAAAGAAGTGAAAGTAGTTTTAAAAGTAGGAATCCTGATAGGAAAAGGAAACCATCTCCAACTGGGAATTCTTGTACAAATAGGAATCTGATTTCTTCACCATTATAAATAGGAGGGTAGAGTGAGTGTAGATGGGGAGAAGATCAATATCAAGATCAGAATCATTACCATCAGACTTGTAAAAAACCAGAAGCAGAGCCGACAAACGTGTTTGAGTAATAAAAGTATCATTCTTTTTGTGCCCGTGGACGTAGGTCGGACCAAGATCCGCCGAACCACGTTAAATCTCCTTGTCGATTGGCGTATTATTTTTCTTTTGCTACGTTTGCTTTTGGTCCCCCATAACCAAACAAATTCACTATTGAGGGAGGATTGTCTCGGGAGTAATATTCTCATATTGCCCTGAGACCAAAATCAGCCGTCAACATGTTTAATTCATCCCATTATATATCAATCTATAAAAATACAATGAACACATTAAAATACTCAAGAGGCTGAAATAACTCACAAAATATAAGATTTAGGGGCGGTGAATATGATATATTGACCGCTCATCAATAAGAAAATTTGAATAGGGGGAGGCTGGAGTTCATGTCTTCAACGCTTACCACTTGATAAACCTTAGCATGTAGGTTCGAAACCTTAAAGATTGAGAGAACTCTAAAGCCGTGGCCTAAAATAATTGTTAATTAAGAAGAAATTCGGAAAGCCGTTAACAAGAACATTACATCAGTAATTATAATTAAATAAAATATATGCATGGAATTGGTTTCAGTCAGAAACGCCGCCAAAATTCGTTATCTCACAATTTCCCGTTAATGTGTAGATACTTGTTTTCACAAGGTCAAGGGGGGTAATGAATCGAATCAAGATTGACCACGTGTAGTAGTTGTGATTCGAAGAAAGAACAAGATCGAAGCATGGGATACTTGGAGAGAGAAAGAAGTAAAGAAACCTACATGCTTACCTAAGAGGGATTTATGATTTTTTTATTAAAAAATTATGATATGTAATTAGTGGATCATAACGCGTGATAAAATATTATGAAAATGTAAGTGTAATTTTACTCAACATAATATTATATCTAAATTTCATAAAGAGAGCAAAGTTTGAAAATCTTAGATGAATTTTTAAAATATGCGACCTTTTATTTATAAAATTATAATGATTTATTTATTTATTTATTGTAATATTATATCTAAATTATAAAGATCTATAATTTTGACCTAAATTTGAAGGACATAACCTATTATTTGTGTGTGATGTCGCTAGGGCCGCCTCTAAACGAGAGTAGCTATGCTAAGCTTGAATGTGAAGATAATGAGAATCATCTATAGATAAAGGTGGATTAGGGTGGCAGCAGCAGCAGCCAGCCAGCCCCCCTATTTGCTTTCTTTGCCTTTTCTTCTCTCTCTTTTTGTCTTCTTATAATCAAAAACCCACATACATTTCACTTCTCTCTCAATCTTCAGGCTTAATTTGGAACTTCTTCTTTCTAAGCCGGGTCTCTTTCTCATTCATATATATATATACTCTGTGTTTTTGTGTTTAGTATATATGATGTGATGATTAATATTTTTTTTTAATTGTTATTATTTATACAGCATTCTTGCTTGAGCTGCAATTAATATTATCAGAAGAAGTTCCAAATTAATAATATTAAAAGAAAGATGGCTCCTGTTTCATTGCCTCCGGGTTTTCGATTCCATCCAACCGACGAAGAGCTTGTGGCTTACTATCTCAAAAGAAAAATCAATGGCCGCAAGATTGAATTAGAGATCATTCCTGAAATTGATCTCTACAAGTGTGAGCCATGGGACTTACCAGGTTCGTTCATTTTTCCATTGCCCTTGCTAGCTACTTCTTGTTTTAATTCTGATTTATAATTTGAAATTTTTTAAAAAATACATATGAATTTTTCATAAAGAAAAGAATAAGGAATTAGCAATAACCTAAACTCCATAAAGCAACTTATAACAATGTACAGTAAAATTAATTTCATCTTCATATACACACACATACATAGATATATATATATATATATATATATATAATATATATATATATATATATATATATATGCATGTAACCATTTTAAGATCAAAGACGGTCAAGCACCTTTAAAAAAGCTATTAACAAAATATATTATATATCATTCTGCTTTCTTTTTGTTGTTGTTACTTGTTAACTAATCAAAAGCACCGAACGTGTTTTATTGGTCAAATATCTCATGCTTTTGCATAAAATATATCACATATCACAAGTACATTAGGGAAAAATACGCATGGTCCCACTTAGATTATAATTCTTTTTTCTTCTTTTTGTTTCTTCTCTCTTGAGTAAGATGTGTAAAATAAGGTGGGCCACCAAATCAAAAAGCGTGAACAAAGAATTCGCTCGGTAGAATTTAAAATCATATTAAAATTAATTAAATTTTTTTAATAATAGATTAAAAAATGATAGTTAAGTTACACACCGTAAATATTACATATAGAGACGATTTTTGGAATTAATGTTTTTGCAATTCTATATCAAATATTGTTTGGTTAATGTCTAATTTACTACTATTTTATGTTTCAAATATAATTATGTAAATAAAAAAAAATGCATAAACGAGAACTTATCTCACATTCGCATTCATAAGTACAAAGTGTGTTGATTAGAAAGTTGTTCTCTTGTTTCAGGCAAGTCATTGTTGCCGAGCAAAGATCTAGAGTGGTATTTCTTCAGTCCACGTGATCGCAAGTATCCGAATGGATTAAGGACTAATCGTGCAACCAAAGCTGGATACTGGAAGGCTACAGGAAAAGATAGAAAAGTGAACTCTCAGATTCGTTCTGTAGGTATGAAGAAAACCCTAGTTTATTATCGAGGGCGAGCACCACATGGCATTCGTACCCATTGGGTCATGCATGAATATCGCCTCGATGATCGTGAATGTGAAACTGATTCTGGTTGCAGGTAAGTTTTTGTTCATTTATCTACTTATCTTTTGACAGTTGATCCATTACAAACTCAACCTAACATTAGAACCTAATTCAATTTAAATACCGATCAACACGATTCATTTGATGACATCATTAATTGATTGTATGATGTTTAATTTCCAGGACGCCTACGCTCTTTGTCGTGTGTTAAAAAAGACTGCAATCGGCCCCAAGATTGTGGAGAATTATGGTACTATAGCTACTTCTGCTAATCAAATGACTCATCATGCAAGTTCCCCCAGCATCGAATATTATTCGGAGGGACATGGACAGGTTGATGCCTCTGAGAGCTCTGATAATTATCCTATGCCTTACGGTACATCATGTATGCCCAGCATTGGCACTGGATCTTCCACTGATATCAATGAGTCATACGATGGAAAATGGACCCAATTCTCATCACAAGACGCATTTGGATTCAATAGTACTCCATTTTCAAATTATGCAACAACTCCATACCATCCTTCTAAGGTAATGTTTTCATATTATTTTAGGGTTAGTACGGTTAACTTGAGTTTATATTGAATATTGAATCAATTGTTAAAATATTGAATCAATTGAATCAACAACTCCATACTCACTTATCTTCTAACTATTGATAGTTTTTTTCACAAATATAACTCAACATAGGATCCTAATTCATTATTCTAAATTCTTTACTCCATCCTTGATTTCTTACAGTAATGGGAACTATCTTGAAATCTTGCCTTTTCAGAGAAAAATTATGTTTAGCACCCTCATGTTCATATGTTTTATATTTTGACCTGCTCAAGTTTAATACTTCTCTATTATAGCCATGGTTTTAAAACTAGAACGGCTAGTTGAATCAGTGGAATCGGCAAACCGACCATAAGTCCGATCCGATTGAATCTTAAAAGTCAGGATACTAAATTAAATTGGTGAACCGGATCGACTGGTTTCTAATTTTTTTAAACCAAAAATTAAAATTTAATATTTTTTTAATAATTTTTAAATAATTAAAATTATTTTGAAACCTCATCTGATTTTACCAATTCAATCGAAACTAATAACCATTTGAACGTTTTGAATTATCGATTTGATTACCAATCCTGTTTTAAAAACAATGATTGCTTTTGCTTCATTAATTATTCCCAGATCGATGTAGCATTAGAATATGCGAAGCTGCAGCATCGGCTTTCATTGCCTCCATTGGAGGTAGAAGATTTCTCTCATCAAGTAATTGGAGGAGCCAGTACTGATTTCAAAATGCATCATTCTTCTCATGCGTTATCATCACAGAAGGAGCTGCTGATCATCAATCAAACATGTGATGTTCAAGATCCATGGGGTGGAAATTATTCTCATGCTACCGATGATTTTAGTTTTATAACTGGCGAAGACAATCATTATTATAATCCAAGTAATAATGGTTTGTGTTCAGTTGGTTACAATGATAAAGCATGGGAAGGTCCAAGTACGAGGTCGATAGAAATCGGAGACGACCCTGATGAATATATGAAAACGGAGAGGATGGTTGAGAACTTGAGATGGGTTGGAATGTCCAACAAAGATTTAGACAAGGTATGTAAACCCCAAACCTATATGTTTGTTAAAAATTGAACTTTGCCCAAAATTTTTATTTTAATTCATTCATTTTTCTCATATGAGATTTTCTCAATCGTGAATTTGGGGTCCTAGATAAGTTTCTAAAGTATGTGTCTCATTATCGATAAAAAAAAATAGATTTTTTATATTTTATTTTCATAGGTTATAATTTTTTCTTAAATTTGAAAACCCTAATTTAAGGATGGCAGCCGGCCGCCTGCGTGATTCTATGACCTAATTATGATGACATATTTAATTTTCTCTCCCTCTCTCTCTTTTGACAGAGCTTTATGGAAGAGCACAAGATCGTTCCCATTGAAAATATTTCAAGCTTTCAAAGAACTGAAAGTCAAGAAGTTCAAGCTGGTAACATAATTAATAAAACCTGCTTCTTATTATAATCCTCCATTTTTTCCACTTCCTTCTCCTTTACAGCTTTCCTTAAAGAAAATTAATTGAATTTTAGGCGATACTTCACATAACATCTGTTTAGAGTACAATGACTCTGAGTTAGACGATTTTTCATTCGGATTCATCGACAACGAACCAAATGAGAATCATTTAGAAGATGACACTCTTGCAAGCTCACCAAGCTTTGAAGTTGTGGAGGAAATAATAAAAGTGAATCATGGAATGTTTGTTTCGACTCGCCAAGCAGCAGACACATTGTTCCACCAAATTGTGCCCTCGAAAATTGTTCAGGTTCAGCTAAACCCAGCAGAAGCGGCAGCCGCAAATGTGAATAAGGCAGATAAATTATTTACCAAGACATTCATAATAAAGCCATTATGGAATAAGGAGATAGCAAGTGCTGTTGTTTGCATGCTGCTGCTACTTGTATCAATGCATAATTGCTTTTATTGCCATGGAGATAATTTGGACAAATATGGGAAATTGATGAACATTGATGGTAGCAAAGGCTGCATCTCTAAGAGGATCAAAGAGAGAGATTTGCTTGTGAACATAAGAGGTGGTGGTTGCCATGGCCATGGGGATTATTTTATTGTAATTTTAAAGAAGGGAGCGTTATTATTCCTCACAATTTCATTGGCTCTTTGTACCTTGTGGGCAAACCATGTTGTAGTTTCAGCTTGACATTATACTTTTATTTTACTTCTAACACAGTAGTTAATTTTGGGAAGGGGCATAAGATATATAATTAACCTTCTTCAAAATTGGAGGCTGATTTATACTGAAATTAATGGATACTTTAATGAAAATATACATATTTAATTTGAGTTAATTTGTGTATAAAGTATAGTATTGCATGTGGGTTTGTGTGTGTATATATATATTTTGAAAGGGAAATTGTTTCATTCCAAAAAGACCCCAAGAGGTCAAACGAGACATAAGAGGAGGAAGGAATATATCCTTTCAGCAGCCGCTAAGGCTAAGCGGCAATTAAAAGCCATTTTTGCTAGTCTATGAGCAGCATATTAGATACTCTAGATTTAAACACAGCTTCTATAGAGTTAAAAACACTCATAACTTCACAAATCTCCTAAACGATCCAATCTTTCTCCTTGAAACTCAAAACTTTCCTGGTCACCAGATCCACTACTTTCTTAGCGTCAGATTGAATAATAATGTGGGTCCATTTTTGTTCGGCCGGAGAGGTAAGATCTGTTGGGATATATGCCTAGAGCATAATGTAACATGTAAATAGAATTTTATTTTAAGTAATAAACGAATGCAGTTATTCATTTATCAAAATATTGATTTTAAAATTGCATATTATAAATTATCATGTATGTCTTTGGATACTAAATGTACTTTCAGGCTTAGTGTATAAGTGTTATACACAAGAGAATTTAAGTATGAAATTAGTAATCCTAAATAATCCATAGAGAACAAACGAAGACATGTATTTTGTTTGTGGTTTATCTATAACTGTAGTTCATTCTATAAATGTATGACGACCTTGATCCGGGATCGTCCATGTGAAGACATGAGAATGAAAGCACCTTATATGATGTGATCATGTAAGACTGGACCCAGTCATAAATAAATTTCTTGTAATAACCGTTAAATGACACCTTATAAGCTTATTTCAGTCTACTACATGGTCATATATAGATTGATCTGAATCTTGAATGTACTACGAACTTCTGCATGATAAGTTATATCCTTTGATTTACTAAGGCGAGGTTGATGAAGAAATCTCGACCAATAGCTACGTAATTTGGGGATATGGTTTAGTGTGTGGCTGTTGAGATTTTACATAGATATGAAATTCACTCATTGCGAGAAGTAGATGAATATCTTCCTTAAGGGTTGATTCGGTACTTGAACGATTAGAGCGCTCAAGTTTTTCTATTACGGATAGAAAGATAAATATTCATAATGGTTATAAATAAATCGTTCATTAGAGAATCAATAGTACTTAAGATAAAAATAATTAGAGAGATATAACAGATATTTTGACCCAGCTCTAATTATGAGATACTCGTGAAGGGTCAATCCATATGTAGTGACTATATCGATGGACACTGACGTAGTTCGACTTATATAATATATTTACAGAAACAAGAGTATAACTTTAGGTTTTTATTCGAATAACCTAAAGCTAATTAATGAACTTTAAAAATTGTATATTTATTAAAAGGAAAAGTAATCATTTTATACTTATAATTTCATTAATCCCTTTAATTTAGCATATTTGTGAAATAATAATTAAATTTATATTTTATATATTTTATTGTGATTTTTATTTCTTATGTAGGTGAAATAATACTTTGGATGCATAACTAGAAAAATGGACGTGACATTTGGGTTTTGGAGAGCTTAATAACACCTTATAAGCTTTCTTTATTAACATACATGCAAACATCTTTCATCTAAGCATCCAACAAAAATATAACAACAACTAAAAGAGTAGATAAACAACCAAATATCACATGTTGCAGCTTGGAACCCTATAAATATTTGTCTAGTTGAAAAGGAATTGAAAAAACTTACAAGGCTTTAAGTTTTCTTCAAATCTTCACTTTTTCCTTCAGTTTTTTATCAACTTTCTTTTGTAATATTTTTGGAATCTTAACACATTAAGTGAAGCAAATAAAAAATGAAAAGCTTATATATATAGGGTTGGCCGAAAATGAGGGCAAAAAAGGAAATTAGAATTTGTAATTTTTTAATCAATATTAAAGGTATCAAAATCCAATTTGAATACCATTTCCATAAAGTAAATATACAAGTGCACCAATTACACTAAGCCATATATAGCAATAATTATGATAAAGTGTAATGTATTTAATTATTCTAATTATTTAATAATTAAATAATTAGATAAATACTTAATACAAATATCTAAATACATGTATCATATTTACTTTAAATATTCCATAATACATATATTTGTAACATGTGTCAAATATTTTATTTGACAAATAATTAATGTGTATTTAATAAAATCAAGTATTTAATCCAAATACACATTAACTAGGAAATGAGCGAAAAAACCCTTAAGCATGTATCTTTTCGTTTAACCGTTAAATGATTTATAAATAATCAATATTATTTATAAAAGTTGGCCTAGTGCTCTACAAGTATATTTCATTAGTGAGACTCTCTAGATTCAGGCATATCCATCATGAAATCCAATTTCGTGTCCATAATCTACCCACCCGTAAATTATGACGACCATGGATAAACTCACTGAATCATACAAGTTGAGGTCATCGCATACGTATAATCCATCCGTCACAGGTATCTGGATTATTCCAGAGATATAGATATTAACGTCAAATCTCTATAGGTATAATTCCGTCGGCGGTTCTATTAGCAATCTCTTAATAACACTTAGAACTCAATTCTACAGTGTACCACGGGCCCATGGATTTAACAGATTGCTAATCCAAAAATGGATACATATGCTATGTGCACAGAACTGACGGATCCTATCTTGATATACATAGGATATTCTGAGGATCAGTCTACACCCAACAAACAGGCAGTCGTCTGACCTAAATAGGTTGGTGACGTGACTGCCATCAAAGTGTGGAGGATATCTCATATATCCACAGTGGTATCTCAAGTCAAAGAATCACTATGCTACTTAACCCGAGAAGATTCTTATTAACGTTGGTGTACTATATATTAAAATTTTTTGGTGAGTCGTTCAGTGTTTATCCGATATAAATATCTAAGTGTCTATACGAGTCTCCAAGACTCATGATTCATTGAGCATCAACCATTGAAATCAAAGATTATAATATACGATATGTACCAGTCTCAACGGGTTTACTTACTGACCAAGTGATGTAAACCTTGATTAGGAACTGTTTAAGATTGATGCTGTTATGATACAACTCAATGTCAGTTGCGACGCTTTTGCAACTGTATCATAACTAATAATTCTAAGGTCATTTACGTCTTTACTATATAATAAAAGAAGAAGTTATATTTTAGAAACTGTTTATTTTTTCATAATAAAATATTTACACAAGTATTTACAAGGAAATACAAGAGAAATTGATGCTTAGAGCATCAACCCTAATAAAATCTCTCACTTGATTTAGTGCCAATATCGATTGTATCTCATACCCATCGACTCCACATGTTTATCAAATAACTTGGGAGGAATGGCCTTGGTAAGTGGGTCTGCTACATTATCTTCACTCGGTACTTTGCACACGACAATGTCCCCTCACGACACAATCTCTCGAATGCTGTGATACTTTCTTTCCACATATTTCAATTTATGATAGGCCATTGGTTCCTTTGCATGTGCAATGACTCCATTATTATCACAGTATAACGAAATCGGATTCTCGATACTTGGGACAACTCCCAATCATGTGATAAAGTTTCTAACCTAAACAGCTTCTTCTACAGCTTCTGAAGGTGCAATATATTCCGCCTCTATGGTGGAATCAGCTGTAGACCCTTACTTGGAACTTTTTCAACTAATTGCACCACCGTTAACGGTAAACACGAATCCCGATGTATAATTTCTATCATTAGTGTCAGATTGGAAATCCGAAACTGTATACCCATTAACCTGCAGTTCATTTCCTCCATAAATGAAAAACTTATCCTTAGTACCCTTAAGATACTTTAAGATATGTTTAACGGCCATCCAATGGTCATTACCTAAATTGGACAGATATCTACTGGTTACACTAATCGCGTAGCTGATATCAGGCCTAATACACAATATGACATACATAATGCTACCCAAACACGAAGTATAAGGTTGATTAGACATTCTAATCTTCTCATCTTCTGTTTGCGGACACATCTTCTTCGAAAGTGTTGGACAATTATGACCCATAGCGTCATTATTTATACAGATCATGGTGTTGTTGTACAAATTAACTATGTGACAAAGGAGATTGCACTCTTATCATTTGTGATTAGATCACCTAGATGTATAAATGATAGGAGGTCCTTATGATTTGTTCCTGGATTGAGAATGATATGAGACAGTATCAGTCCACGAAGGATAAATCATTAAATATCCCTAGTCAGAGTATTTTCGAGATTGGACATCGAAAAATACGTAAAAGACTAGTATTACACTTGTGCGCGTTGTGAGGGCACAACGACATAATTCTCATATATTTGGGTATATGATACTCATGCAAGTGTAATAGGAGGTTGTGTTTACCGATGGTACGGGAAACAGTTTCGCTCTGGATAGACCCCCTCGAAATTCCATTCGTAGTATGACTATGTGTCTATGGAAATCCAAAATCAGGGTAGGTGTATTTGGTCATAACCTGAGACTTGCACCGCTAAAACTTGCGACAATCAATATACTTTGGTTGTGGTCGTCCAGGGCTTAGAGGGTTCTGTGTACGTCTCTGCTGGGTATATTGAGAATCGTAGTGTGTTGGGTGTGATGTCGAGACGAAAGTGTCACTCCAGTCATATGGAGTTGATGATCGCGTAGGGATACAGAACTGGTTCTCTAAAAAGGTTGCAACCGTCGGGATAATATGACTTGGTCATGATTATCCGATATTAAAGAGACCAGTTGCTCGTCATCCGATATATGCTTCGTACGGGGCAGACACTGTACCAGCCCCAGACCTTGCATTTGATCATCCGATACTGGATCGAAATACGCAATACTACGTATACTACGCCTGGTATAGATCTTTATTCCTGTAAGGATATTTCTGGAGAATTGGGTAGGCATGGCGCTTTGCTAGAAGCCAACCTTGTCTTGTAAATCGGTACAAACGTAGTACTAGGTACTTACGTGTTCGGATAGTCCGACGACCGTATTTACTGCCAACATATCCGGGGATCTCATTGGTCGCTTCCCGAAGATTCACCGATGACGTATGACTCGCACTTTTAATTAATATGGGATTAATTAGAAGAGAGAGAAAATTAATCTGGGATTAATTACGAAGATATTTTATCTGGGATAAAATATCATTTAAAGAGAGATAACAATTAATTTGGAATTAATCGATTAATTAATATATTCGATATATTAAACGAAATTGGATTTCGACGTGGAATTAAAATTAGATTTTAATTCGGGCGAACGAGTTAATTTAGAATTAATTCGTTAGCGACGTGAATAGTGATTTCGCGAGGCATAATCATTTAATTACGTCGCGACGGAAAATTCAATAATTTGGAATTAGCGAACCCGAGCCCGAGAATGTTTACGAGCGCATTCACATTTCGAATTCGAGTGCGGCACGCAAGTCAAATCAAGCGTCAAATCATTAGTCGCATCAAGCGTCAAATCATTAGTCACTTTGAGTGATGTGATAACTTGTCACTTGATTTGATTGATTGATGTGAATTGATGGTGGAGTGTAATACACTCATGTGTGATGGCATGATAGACATTTAATATATTTTAAATATTTGGTATTTGTTTTGATTTTTGAAATCAATTATTTGATTTTGGAAAATAAAATAATTGTGTATTAGATACACTTTTCTTACCAACCATCACACAACACTTCCTCTCTCTTTCTCTCATCTCTCTCACGCCCACAAGGGCTGATTTTTCACTGGTTTTGGCAGCCCACTGCCGAGAGCCAAGAGGAAAAATGGGAAGCAGAAAGTCGTGATTTTGTGGCAAAATCGGGAGTGCTAGCACACTACGAAGTCATGCGAAGGTGATAGGGAAGTCCACCCATGAGCTTGGAATCATTTCGCGAAGCTTGGAGCTTGACGAAGGACCAACAATGGCCGATTCTTGGAAGACCACAAACTGCCACTGCCGAATGCAGTAAAGAGGAGGCAGAAAATTTTTGTAGCCTCGCGTGTCGCTCAACCGATCGATGTGAGTATTCCGCAACTCCTCGTTGTATTCGCACATGTGTTTTATGCTTTGTATTCGATCCTCGGGACTTAGAGATCTCCAACAATGGTATTAGAGCGATTGAAAAGCATGAAATTTGATTAGGACTTAAAATTTAGGTAAATTGTATTTGAGCATGTTTTAATGAAATTGGATGAATTAGTATGCTTAAATATGTTTTAATTGAAGATTAATTGGATCAATTTGTTGAAAAATTGTTTGGAACATTTTTATTTAAATTGCTTGTGTTGGCTGAATGTCAACTTACCCTAAAGTCTTGGAATTTTGATTTTTTGATTCATTGGATGAGTTAGAATCATGTTGGGGATATTGATTTAATGTTTAATTGGATTCAATTGGATTGGATTAAAAATTGGACATAATTTCCCCACAAAGCCGAGAGTTATAAGCATGATTGGGTTTGATTTTTGAATAAATTGTGTTGGACACTATTTGATGTTGATAAGCATGATTAATTAGGCTAATTGATGTTTTAGAAATGTTAATTGGATAATTAATTATGTTATACACTTTAGGTAATTAAATTGCGAAATTTGGAATTTGGTAATTTAATTATTTGGGCCTATTTTGTAAAATTGGGCTTTTAAAGTTGTTATTGGGCTTATTGGGCTTGGTTGTACCAAGATGGGTTTAGACCAAATTGGTTGGATCCAATTGGGCCCAAAACCGCTTCCATAAAGCCCAAATGCGACTAATGGACCTTTAAAGTTTAATTGGGCCTAATGGGCCTAAATTGATTTCTGGGCTTATGGGGTAACTCCAGATTGGACTTTGGTTATTGGGTTCGACCCGAGTTGACCAAAAGTCCACACCTTAAAGAAATTAATTAAAAGCCCATTGGGCTTTAATTAAATTGACGTTGGACGTTAATCGGGCTTTGAGACCCTTAATGATTAAATTTGGAATTTAAGTCGTAAAGTTTTATTAATAAAGTGTAGTATTTAATTTAGAATTAAATAAATGGATTAGTATTAAATACAAATTGAATTGGATTTAATTTTGTAGTTTAATTTAATTCGAGAATTCGTACTTTGAGTACTTATTCGCAAAACAAGTTTGACTCGAGCAAAATCAAATCTTTGTTTGAACATTGGATGGTCACTAATTATCAGATTAATTAATTTGATAACATGCTTGTGTGAATACATGGTTGCGATGCATGAATAATGTATATCAGATGGATATTAGAAGGGTGGGGCAATTTTAGAAATTGTTGTAATAAATTGGAATTTATTAATTGGACCTGCGTGTCCAGCCTTATTACCTCCTTACTCTTTGTATTCTCTTCTCACCTATTCCCCTCAATGTAAATGAGGTTTCTTTAGAAGTGTAGTGTAACGGCTAGAAGTAATACATGTGCTAGCGGGAGAAAGAAAGTGAGAGATTTGATCTAGGATCATTGTGTAAAGTATCCATCCACATATCATTATTATTTTATTTATACGCGCTTTTTATGTATTTAGAATGCATGCTTAAGGGTGTATGATGATGAGACCTTAACAAAGATAATAAATTGGTTTCCAATTTGCACGTGAAAAACCCTCATAAATATTAAGCGTTTTTCCTTCCATTAAATGATTCTTACTCAAGATCTAAGACGGCATTGGTTTGTTGGCCAAAGTCAAGGCCTTTGTCCGTCGAAGATGTGTTTGAATCACGACGGCTTTGTTACATATTGGTGTCTTGTCCAAGTTGTGGTTTATTGGCCAAAGTCAAGACCACTTCTTGTCCATCGACATTGATTACGAAGCTTTCCATGGTCAATGGGTCGCGCTTAACTGGGATCACTAAGTTTGTTGTGCTAAAGCCAAGGCTTAGTTGATTCAGAGGAAAAAGGTTAGGCAATATATTGGATATATTGGCATATATAAGATATATGTTTCAGACTTGGATGTCCCCCTACTGGATCTAGGAATTGGATTGGATCCAATTGATCTTAGAGATCTACCTAGTTAATTATCATACAATTTGTTGGCCAAAGTCAAGATTGTGTGATATTTAACGAGATCCTAGCCCACTAGGAAACACGGTTTCTCGAGTACTCGACAGAGGGTTAGAGCTCGCCGAAAAATAGTGGGAGGCAAGAATTGAATTTGCAATATTCGTTTAATTACTTGCCATACGCGCTCAAACAAATATCATTCGTCAAATAAATTAAATGTTAGTTGGACTAATATTTAAACGTCGTTTTAATTAACAGTTGGACTGTATTCAAACAATTAAAGTATAGTTGATTAATGTAGTTGGACTATAATAATCATTATATTTAAAAGTACCGAAAATCGTTGATTAAATAGTTGGACTATTAAAATCAAGATAAAATTGAAAGATTGACATTTAAAACATAATCCTAGGGAAAATGTGTTTAAATGGTTTAATTTTCAAATTGGGAATGAAATTTCAGGATGGTCCTGGAAAATAATAAGTTACTTTATTTGATAAAATAACATATTAGGCCTAAGCCCGAGAGATAAGCAAATAGTAGAGCATGATCTTTGGAAGACTCCATGTGATGATAACTTTAGTGCTTAATCCATTAAGCTTGTCGCAGTAGACTCCTTAATTTCTTAATCAGACTAAGGATTAGATCCTTAAAGTATGATAAAGAAATTGAAGGATCTTCATAAATCTATACTTAGATTTTAGAAGTACTAAAATTGCAATAATAACTCTCGGAGAGTTAATGACTATTCTCAAGGAGACAAAGTCAAATTTGCAATATGGCAAGTAGCGCAAGGCGCACTTTACTTCGATATTCTAGAAACCCAAGGCTTGGCCAAAGGCTTCTGGAATGTGAAAAGGGCAAAGGCAAAATCATTATAATCTTCTAGGAAGATAAATGACATATCCCAAAATGTCTACCTAAATGTGGCAAACGGAATCGCGGAAGTGTGACTGCCGTTTGGACAAAGCAGACATGAAGGAACTGAAGACGGGGCAAGACTCTGACTTCAAATATGTTTGTCATAAAATATATTCATTACTAGTATTTAAAATTGGATTTTTGATACTTAGTGTGTTATATTAATATACATTGATGTTCAGAATCTGCTTTGAGCAGGATACTGACTTCAATTGAGATTTAATCTGCGAATTGGAAACGGGACGAATGTCGCTGTTTTAACCGTAGATACCTAAGTTTAGGAACTACCTTCCGGTATGTACTTAAATTAGGAAACTGTTATAATGTAACTAGTTTGACTAGAACATTATCTCTATATCAGTGTTTAATCCGTTGCGGATGGACCTTTATATTCTAGAACACTAAAGTGTTTTATTATATAAAGATGATATTGAGATAAACACATTTGATGTGAAATAACATCATTTATATTTTGAATATAAATAAATCTCAAATATATAACATGACAAACAAATAGCTCAAACTGATTTGATCAGAAGAAACTAATTTGTGGCATTGTTGTTTGGGACACAATTAAACAAGACTCGTATATCCACACTTTCGAACAGTGGGTACTCGGACTGATTTGAGTCTACTCAAATAAAGTCTACGAATCTAGTTTATTGGGCAAAGTGCCTATAACACATTTACTTGGTAAAAATGTAAATGCCACCGATCTGTTAGCCTTAGTTCATAGTGAAGCAAGTGGGCCCATGTCTAGCTAGGCTAGAGATGGATATGAATATTTCGTGACCTTTATGGATGTGGCATCGCGTTGTGGTTATGTGTTTCTTTAAGAACACAAATCAGAAACTTTTACAGTTTCGATACGAAATAGACGAACAGATCGGCTGAAGTATTAAACTCTCACGGTAAGACCGTAATGGAAAATACTTAAGCAATAAGTTTCTAATATACTTGAAAGAGTATAATATTATTTCAATGAGGACTCCTCCCGGAACACGTCAATTTGACGGTGTGTCCGAACTGAGTAACCAAATTTTGTTGGACATGATAAGGTTAATCATGAGTAGCTATGAGCTACCATTTCCTTCAACGGATAAGCATAAACAGTGCAAAACTTATTTAGAATAAGGTTCCATAGTAATCTGTTTGACAGACTTCATATTAGATATGAATAGGATAGAAACTGGGTTTCTCATTCCTAATAATTTGGGAATGCTAGGCATACGTTTGGATGATACCAAACTAAAACCCAAATTGGATAAGTGCCAATTGTAGGTTATCCTAGGGATACCTAAGTATAGTACTTATACAACTCACAAGAGAAAAATTATTTTTTCACCATGCGGTTTTCTTAAGAGGAATACCGATATGCAGTGGTAAGTGGGAGGATAGTAAAACTCGATGAAAATCAGAGTAATACTGTTCAAGGCACCGATTCCTAATGGAACACAAATAGTTCATCAAAGATGAAACTATACTATTAATCTTCGAATACACAAGAACCGCGTATGTCGGAGAGAGTCAAAAAACAACCTGGGGTATGGGTTTCTGATCTCACCTTATAAAGATGTTAATCTTATTGAGGTATACCAACTGACTACGTATGAGGAAGTGATACAAGGTATCGACTCCCAATTATGACAAAGTGTCATGAATCCGAAATGGATTCCATGTATATCAACAAAGTTTGGACACTAGTTGATGTACCGAAAGGCATTGTGCCTATTGGTACTATATAAGTCTTCAAGGAAGACATACATGGATGGCAACATACCAATGTATAAAGCTAGGCTTTTGACGGAAAGGTATCGTTATCAATATTGTGTCGATTACAACGAAACCTTTTACCTGTTACCATGGTAAATTTCATTTGGATAATGCTTGCTAAAGCTGCGTGTTTCATTTATGAAATATGACAGCTTTACGGGAAAATCGCTTTCCTGAAAAGGAAACCTTTTGGAGGATGTTTACAACATCCTGTCGGTTTTGTCGTACCAAAACTAGCAAACAAGGTTTGAAGGTTATTCGATCCATGTTTGGATTGAAGAAAGCATATAATTATTGGAATTATCATTTTGATGTAATCATAATAGTTTATGATTTAATTCAAAACGAAATGATTCTTGTGTGTATAAGAGGGTTAGTGGGAGCGCACTGACAGTGGCTGTCCTATAAAATAATGATGACATGTCATTTCTTGGAAATGATATTCCCATAAAACTATCGGTGAAAGCTTGGCTTTCGAGAAATTCTCTATAGAATTCTTGTGAGAAACAACTTTTATTTTAGGAATAAAGATCTACCGGGAGATCTAAAAGTTGTTGAAACTCTCTGAGAACTCGTACATTGAAAAATGTACGTGACCTGGTGTCTCATACGCTTTGAGCATATGGAGTCACAATCGGGCCAATCCAAGTGATAGTCACTGGATTGATGTTAAGAACATCCTTTAGTATCTTAGAGAACTAAGATGCTATCTTAAACTATGGAGAAGGAGAAATTGAAGTGACTGGGATCACTACTGCAAGTTTCCTAACCGATAATGATGACTAAAAGTCGCAAACGGTACTATACAGTTTGAATAACGTACAGTGAGCTGGAAATCTTCCAAGCAAGATACTGTTACAGAATAAACAACAAATGTGGGTTATTACTGCAGCTGAGGCAGCAATAGAAGCCATCTAACAAATCTAATTAGATTAGATATAGTTCTGTTAGCAGTTGAGCTAGGCGTCGGCACAGGCTAAAGAATTAATGGTCTCATCAACGATCCAGATACATACTTCGATAATCATCTGATTTGTTCGGATCATACATCGTGGCGATGTGATGATCGAATAAATCACATCAGACGATAATCATGCAAATCCGCTGACGAAAGTCTTTTCTCAGCAGTTTGAGCCAACCGTACATAGTTCGGATGTTAGACACTGGAGTGACTGGCTATAGGCCAAGTGGGAGATTGTTGGACAATTATGACCCATAACGTCAATATTTGTACAGATCATGGTGTTTTTGTACAAATTAACTATGTGACAAAGGAGTTTGCACTCTTATCATTTGTGATTAGATCACCTAGATGTATAAATGATAGGAGGTCCTTATGATTTGTTCCTGGATTGAGAATGATATGAGACAGTATCAGTCCACGAAGGATAAATCATTAAATATCCCTAGTCAGAGTATTATCGAGATAGGACATCGATAAATATGTAAAAGACTAGTATTACACTTGTGCGCGTTGTGAGGGCACAACGACATAGTTCTCATATATTTGGGTATATGATACTAATGCAAGTGTAATAGGAGGTTGTGTTTACCGATGGTACGGGAAATAGCTTCGCTCGGGATAGAATCCCTCGGAATTCCATTGGTAGTATGACTATGTGTCTATGGAAATCCGAAATCAGGGTATGTGTATTTGGTCATAACCTGAGACTTGCACCGCTAATACTTGCGACAATCAATATAATTTGGTTTTGGTCATCCAGGGCTTTAACAGGTTCTGGGTACGCCTCTGCTGGGTATATTGAGAATCGTAGTGTGTTGGGTGTGATGTCGAGATGGAAGTGTCACTCCAGTCATATGGAGTTGATGATCGCGTAGGGATACAGAACTGGTTCTCTAAAAAGGTTGCAACCGTCGGGATAATATAACTTGGTCATGATTACCTGATATTAAAGAGACCAGTTGCTCGTCATCCGATATATGCTTCTTACGGGGCAGACACTGTACCAGCCCCAGGCCTTGCATGTGATCATCCGATACTTGATCGAAATACGCAATACTACGTATACTACGCCTGATATAGATCGCTTATTCTTGTAAGCATATTTCTGGAGAATTGGGTAGGCATGGCGCTTTGCTAGAAGCCAACCTTGTCTTGTAAATCGGTACAAACGTAGTACTAGGTACTTACGTGTTCAGATAGTTCGACGACCGTATTTACTGCCAACATATCCGGGGATCTCATGGGTCGCTTCCCGAAGATTCACCGATGACGTATGACTCGAACTTTTAATAATCTGGGATTAATTAGAAGAGAGAGGAAATTAATCTCGGATTAATTACGGAGATATTTTATCTGGGATAAAATATCATTTAAAGAGAGATAACGATTAATTTGGAATTAATTGATTAATTAATATATTCGATATATTAAACGAAATTGGATTTCGACGCAGAATTAAAATTAGATTTTATTTCGGGCGAACGAGTTAATTTAGAATTAATTCGTTAGCGACGTGAATAATGATTTCGCTAGGCATAATCATTTAATTGCGTCGCGATGAAAAATTCGTTAATTTGGAATTAGCGAACCCGAGCCTGAGATTGTTTGCGGCGTATTCGCATTTCGAATTCGAGTGTGACACGCAAGTCAAATCAAGCGTCAAATCGTTAGTCGCATCAAGCGTCAAATCATTAGTCACTTTGAGTGATGTGACAACTTGTCACTTGATTTGATTGATTGATGTGAATTGATGGTGGTGTGTAATACACTCAAGTGTGATGGAATGATAGACATTTAATATATTTTAAATGTTTGGTATTTGTTTTGATTTTTGAAATCAATTATTTGATTTTTGGAAAATAAAATAATTGTGTATTAAATACACTTTTCTTACCAACCATCACACAACACTTCCTCTCTCTTTCTCTCATCTCTCTCACGCCCACAAGGGTTGATTTTTCACTGGTTTTGGCAGCCCACTGCCGAGAGCCAAGAGGAAAAATGGGAAGCAAAAAGTCACGATTTTGTGGCAAAATCGGGAGTGCTAGCACACTACGAAGTCATGCGAAGATGATAGAGAAGTCCACCCATAAGCTTGGAATCATTTCGCGAAGCTTGGAGCTTGACGAAGGACCAACAATGGCCGATTCTTGGAAGACCAGAAACTGCCACTGCCGAATGCAGTAAATAGGAGGTAGAAAATTTTTGTTACCTCACGCGTCGCTCAACCGATCGATGTGAGTATTCCACAACTCCTCGTTGTATTCGCACATGTGTTTTATGATTTTTATTCGATCCTCGAGACTTAGAGATCTCCAACAGAAAGATGAATTCCATGTCTTAACGGTATATTTGCTGTCTTACAATTATCAAAATTATACCGTTCTAATATCTTATCTATGTACATCGACTGGGATAACCCAAAACTTCCTTTCTCTGTCTCTATAGAGCTTTATCCCTAAGATATAAAAAGCTTCTTCCAGGTCATTCATAAAGAAATTTTTACAGAGGTAAGCTTTGACACCTTGCATCATCTATATATCATTCCCAATTATCAGTATGTCATCAACATAAATAACTAAAAATACCACCATACTCCCACTGACTTTCTTATACACACAAGATTCTTACGAATTCTTAAGAAAACAAGACAATCTCATTATCTCATCAAATCGTAGATTCCAACTTCGTGAAGCTTGTTTAAGTCCATAAATGGACTTCTTAAGATTACATACCATGCCCGAGTTTTTGCTGGATACAGGACACTCCACGTGTTCCATATAGATTTCTTCATCAAGAAATCCATTTAGAAAAGTTGTTTTCACATCCATTTGCCAAATTTCGTAATCATGGTAAGCAATAATAGACAACAAAATCCTAATAGACTTTAGCATCGAAACTGGCAAAAAAGTTTCATCATACTCGATTCCAGGTCGCTGTATGTAACATTTAGCTACCAGTCGGGACTTAAAGGTTTCAAACTTTCCATCAAGTCCATGCTTCCTCTTGTAAACCCATTTACAACCAATAGGAATAATTCATTCAGGAAACGGTACCAATTCCCAAACTTGATTTTGATGCATAGAGTCTAACTCTGATTTCATGGCCTCTTGCCATTTCACGGAGTCAATGTCCAACATCGCTTCTCTATAGGTATAAGGATCAGTCTCTTCAACTAAGAGAACATCAAGACTATTTTCTTGTATCAAATACAAGCGTTCACGAGGTCTTGATACCCTTTCGGACCTACAGAGTATCTGTAAAAAAGGTTCTTCATATACTTGAATCTCAGGTTCCTCCAATGGTTCGTTGTTTTCAGGTTGTACTTTATCAAGTTCAACCCGTCTATGATTACCTCATTCAGACAAAAATTATATTTCTAGAAATTTTGCGAAGCGAGCTACGAACACATTTCGATGCTCGATATCATAGAACAAATATCCTTTTGTATTTGAAGGATATCCAACAAACCTAAACTTTTGCCCATGAGGCAAAAACTTATTATGTTGTGCCATCCTGGCATATGCAGGACAACTCCAAATCTTAACATAATTAAGATTTAGCTTCCTACTAGTCCATATCTCATATGGAGTTGTAGGAACAGCCTTGGAAGGAATCTTATTCAAAAGATGAGCATTAGTTAAAATAGCATAACCCCATAAATAATAGGGTAAATCTGTAAAACTCAACATAGATCGGACCATATCCAATAAAGTCTGATTTCTCCTTTCGGATACTCTATTGTGCTGTGGAGTACCCGGAGGAGTATATTGAGCGGGAATTCCATTCTTCTTCAAATAATCAATGAACTCACCACTCATACATTCACCATCTTGATCTGATCGAAGACATTAAATATATTTACTAGTTTGTTTTTCTACTTCGTTACGGAATTCTTTAAAATTTTCAAAGGTTTCCGATTTATGTCTCATCAAATAAACATAACCATACCGTGACATATTGATAAGTGTGGTTTATACCCACTTATTCCGACATCCTTAGCCTATTATTTTGTTATTGTTCGAGTCATTTAATGTCATTTATAGTTTATTTTATGTATTATTTGTAGGAAGCATTAGAACATGAAGAATGGACCAATTACGTGTGTTTCGGGACCTATTGGGAGCATCGGACTCAAGAACAGGCAAAACCAACATCAGGTGCGCACTGAATTTAAAAAGGCTATAACTTTTGATCTAGAAAGGGTCATGAGACCCATAATATATCAATTTGCATCTACTCAAATAGATCTATTCGTTCCATACAAAATCAAGAGGCTTTGGCGCCGCAGCGCCCCACGCACACCAGAAACAGGATTTTAGGTTTGTTTAGATGTTTAATGGTTCCAAGACTTTATTATAAATACATTAGTTCGTCCACAACTCAAAAGAGGAGGCTAATACACAACACAAAACACAGAAACATATGTTTTTAGAGATCCAAGGATGAGGATTGAAGAGCAACAAGAGGAGACAAAGGAGGTGACATCCGAAGAGGAAGAGATTCAATTTGGGTTTTATCATCTTATTTCTTTCTTAGAACTCTAATGATTTCCATTAGATTCATGACCTTGTTCTTACTGTTTTTATCTATTGTCATGAACTAAACTCATTAATTCTAGAGAATGATGTAACTGATGCTTGAACCTTGTATTGTTTGGTAATTTTGTTATGAATTTTTATTAATTTATATTCTTTTGAGTTTAATGCTTCTTGATTGTTGGCCACAATTGAAGATGATGAATGTTTAGAATCTATCACTCGAGAGAGGAGATTTTGAATAGATTTAGAGAATATGACGTAGGACTTTATAGAGTTCGAGAAAATCTGTAGTTCCTTTGAAGTCGTTAATATAGAATCACAAAGCGTAATGAGTTGTTAACTATTGGATTTTTATAGAGATATCGAAGTCTGTAGTTAATTATATTTTCACTCGGCACTCGAGAGAGGGAGTAGATGTTTTCAGAGTCTTGACTTATAAACAATATAACTGAACAAAGATTAATTTGAATGACAATATATGGGTGACAGCTAGGTGAAATATGGATCCAGAATCTCTATTTTATTAGTTCCTCGTATCAAATTATTTTTATATTTATTTATTTATTAAAATCTTTATTAATTATCGTCTAAATAAAGTTAGGATTATCAATTGTAGTACTTAGTGCGAGTTAACGCAATCCCTGTGGGTTCGACACTCTAAACTCTTTCATACTAAAACTTGACACCGTACACTTGCGGTACGATATAAAATATCACAACAAGTTTTTGGCACTGTTGCCGGGGATTGTTTGTTTAATTCACATTAATACTACTATCAAGTAATTTTAGCTTTAATTTAGATTTTTCATCTTTTATTTTTAGTTTATATTTATTTTATTTTATTTTATTTATTTATTTTTTTTCTTTTTCTTTCGGTGCTTCAGTGGATACAAAAGAGGAAGCTACCATGACCACCATTTTGGTGGTTGCGTCTGGCTGAAGACGTTAAACTTAGTGCTAGCGGGGAGACAACCCTTGTATTTATTTTATTATTATTATTCTTTATTTTTAATTTTTATTTTCATTGTGTGCTATTGTTTATTTATTCTTTTTGCATTCTATTTATGCAGGTAACACGAGACACACAAAGCCCGCGCAACCAAATTCTGACCAGCAGGAGCCTGATCAACTCTATGCATGGTAGTGTTGTTCCTTAATCTGGTTTCTTTATATTTATCTTTCATTGAGGACAATGCAAGTTTTAAGTTTGGGGGTGTGTGCATGTATTCCTGCTATTTATTTATTTATTCAGTTTATTTAAAAAACAAAAAAAAAAACAAAAAACAAAAAAATAATTAATTTTTTTTTGTTTTTATGTCTTTGATAGTAAATCATAAGTCTAATGATGAATTTTGATTGCTTTTGATGAAATTTTAGAAACGATAAGTCTCAATTGATTTTTATCTGATGCCTTGAGTAGATGATCTAGGTTAGACTCGTAAGCACTTAATAACATGTTTTTAGCAGTAAGAACTTAAGTAGTTAACAAAGTGACTAGTTGAAGAAATTGCATGCCGATGAATGACCGTTTGCTTAGATATCTATCTCAATATGCAAGTATTATGATTTATGGTATGATTAAAAAAAAAACCACATATAACCGATAAGCGTGAAGCTACCTATCGGCGAGTGTTAGGACCACCATAAAGAGAAATGCTACCTTAAAGGGTATGTGTGTTTAAAAGAATGCAAAAAAAAAGAGCTATCATACTAAGCAAATAAAGGCAAATTCAGAGTAATAATGAGATATCTAGGTTGGTTTGACCCATCGGATCTCAAATTTTGAGACGAAATCATTAACTTGGCTTACTTATGAGTCGAGCTGTGAATAAAACCTTTCACATACACACTGTGAGTCTGACTTAGATGGTTTATTCAAGAAATTAGATTTGAGTCGAAGTGGAGTACTTTGAATGTTCTATGATTTCATTGATAAACACTATTTGAGGACAATTTTATGCATAACTATCGGGATTATTTTAGTTGCTTTTTATTTGTTTTATATTTTTGCATGATTGTGTGTGAATGACGTTTGTGGGTGTCGTCGCTGTAAGCCATCACGAGACTATAACTCGTCCACTAGGGCCGCTAGGGGTTTAAAGGCTTGTTGCATACGTTAAATGCAACTGTGATCCCTACGAAAGTGGATTAGTTAGTTTAGCTATTTTTATTTGCTTACTTGTATTTATTTTTTATTTTATCTTTTGCTCGGGACTAGCAAAATCTTAAGTTTGGGGGTGTTTGATAAGTGCGGTTTATACCCATTTATTCCGACATCCTTAGCCTATTATTTTATTATTGTTTGAGTCATTTAATGTCATTTATAGTTTATTTTATGTCTTGTTTGTAGGAAGCATTAGAACATGAAGAATGGACCAATTACGTGTGTTTCGGGACCTATTGGGAGCATCGGACCAAGAACAGGCAAAGCCAGCATCAGCTGTGCACTGAATTTAAAAAGGCTATAAATTTTGATCTAGAAAGCATTATGAGACCTATAATATATCAATTTGCATCTTCTCAAAGAGATCTATGCTTTCCATATAAAATCTAGGGGCTTTGGCACCGCGACGCTAAGCCCAGGTGCCGCGGAGCCCCGCGCGCACCAGAAACATGATTTTAGGTTTTTTTAGATGTTTAATGGTTCCAAGACTTTATTATAAATACATTAGTTTAACCAAAACTCAAAGGAGGAGGCTAATACACAGCAAAAAAGCACAAAAACACATATTTTTAGAGATCCAAGGAGGTTGATTGAAGAGCAACAATAGGAGACAAAGGCGGTGACGTCCGAAGAGGAAGAGATTCAATTCAGGTTTTATCATATTATTTCTTTCTTAGAACTCTAATGATTTCCATTAGGTTTATGACCTTGTTCTTATTGTTTTTTTTATCTATTGTCATGAACTAAACTCCTTAATTCTGGAGAATGATGTAACTAATGCTTGAACCCTATATTGTTTGCTAATTTTGTTATGAAATTTTATTAATTTATTTATATTCTTTTGAGTTTAATGCTTCTTGATTGTTGGCCACAATTGAAGATGATGAATGTTTAGAATCTATCACTCGAGAGAGGAGATTTTGAATAGATCTAGAGAATATGACGTAGGACTTTATAGAGTTTCAGAAAATCTGTAGTTCCTTTGAAGTCGTTAATATAGAATCACAAAGCGTAATGAGTTGTTAACTATTGGATTTTTATAGAGATATCGAAGTCTGTAGTTGATGATATTTTCACTCGGCACTCGAGAGAGGGAGTGGATGTTTTCAGAGTCTTGACTTATAAATAATATAACTGAACAATTATTAATTGGCATGACAAATATATGGGTGACAGCTAGGTGAAATCAGGATCCAGAATCTCTATCTTATTAGTTCCTCCTATCAAATTATTTTTATATTTATTTATTTATTAAAATTTTTATTAATTATCGTCTAAATAAAGTTAGGATTATCAATTGTAGTACTTAGTGCGAGTTAACGCAATCCATGTGGGTTCGACACTCTAAACTCATTTATACTAAAACTTGACACCGTACACTTGCGGTACGATATAAAATATCACAACACATATCATCGGTAAAAGTAACAAAGTATGAAAAATCACTGTGAGCAGTTTGACTCATTGGACCATATACATCAGAATGTATGTGTTCCAATAAGTCAGTGGTGTTGGGTTTTCTAGGTCTAACCAAGATAAATTAAGAAGAAATCATGTGAATACAACAAAGTAAGAATGCGGAAAATACTCACTTTGATCGGATTTTGGATGCGTTGAACATAAAAAATTTGCTCCTTGAAGTTTCAGCCAAGCCCCTTTGAAGTTGATCTTCAAGCTCCAAGCTTTGAGTGATGAGATTCCAAACTCATGGATATGTTTCCCTAACACCTTTGAATGACTCCTTGTGTGTGCTAGCACTTAGAAAAAATGCAACAATTTCTTCTTGTTCTTTGATAGTTTCGGCCAAGCCAAATGGGAGAGAAAGAAGTTGCTTTAGGCGTGAATCATTGAGAGAGAGGAGAAGGAAGTGAATGTTGACTTGTGTAATTGATTTCCAAAATCAAAAATTAAAGATATACCAAAATCTAATAATTGGTAAAAGTCCATCACTTTATCTACTTGAGTGTAAAACAAGTTTCCATCAATTCCTACACTAACTTCCATCACCATAAAGGTAATTGATTGACTAGTGATGTGACTTGATGTGACTTGTGGGCCCCACTTGAATTCAAAATCCGAGTGGGCCCGCAAACACTCCCGAGCTCGGGTTTGTTAATTCTGAATTAATGAATTTTCCGTTGCGATGTAATTAAATCAAATTTAATTAAATAATTATGCCTAGCAATAATACTATTCACGTCGCTCGCGAATTAATTCTATTCTAATTCGTTTACCCGAATTAAAATCCAATTTTAATTCCGTTATGAAATCTAATTTCATTTATTATATCAAATATATTATTTTAATTGATTAATTTCAAATTAATCGTTCTCTCTCTTTTAATTGAATTTTATCCCAGATAAAATTCTTCGTAATTAATCCTAGATTAATTTTCTCTCTCTTCTAATTAATCCCAGATTAATTATGTTCGAGTCATACATCATCGGTGAATCTTCGGGAAGCGACCCATGAGATCCCTGGATATGTTGGCAGTAAATCTGATCATCAGAATATCCGAATACGTGCGTACCCGGTACCACGTTCTTACCGATTTACAAGACATGATTGGCTTCTAGCAAAGCACCGTGCCTACCCAATTCTCCAGAAATATTCTTTTAAAAAAATGTAATCTATGTCAGATGTAGTATACGTAGTATTGCGTATTGCGATCCAATATCGGATGTCACATGCTAGGTCTTGGGCTGAAATTGTGTCTGCCCCGTACGAAGCATATATCGGATCTCTGGTAACTAGTCTCTATAATCGGATAAGCATGACCTAATCATATTATCCCGATGACTGCAGTACATAAGAGTACGAGTTACGTATCCTACGTGACCATCATCTCCATATGACTGAAGTGATACTTCCATCTTTACATCACACCCAATACACTACGATTCTCAATATACCTAGAAGAGGCGTACACGGAACTTGTTAAAGCCCCGAACGACCAAAACCAAATTATATTGATTGTCGCAAGTATTAGCGATGTAAGTCTCAAGTTAAGACCAAATACACCTACCCTGATTCAGACTCCCATAGACACATAGTCATACTACCAATGGGATTCCGAGGGGTCTATCCAGAGCGAAGCTGTTTCCGTACCATCGGTAAACACAACCTCCTATCACACTTGCATAAGTATCCAATACTTAAATATATGAGAATTATGCCGTTATACTCCCACAACGCGCACAAGTGCAATACTAGTCTATTCCGTATTATCGATGTCCAATCTCGATAATACTACGACTAGGGATATTTTAATGATTAAACCTTAGTGGATTAATACTGTCTCATATCTTATTAATCCAGAACTAATCATATGGACTTTTATCATTTATATATCCCGGTAATCCAATTACAAATGATAAAAGAGCAATTTCCTTTGTCACATAGTTAATTTGTACAATAACACCATGTTCTGTACAAATAGTGATGCTATGGGTCATAATTGTCCAACAATCTCCCACTTGGCCTATAGCCAATCACTCAAGTGTCCTACACCTGAACTATGTACGGGTCACTCAAACTTCTACTGAGAAACTACTTTCGTCAGTGGATTTACATTATTATCATCTGATGCGATTTATTCGATCATCACATCGCCACGATGTATGATCCGACGAATCAGATGAAATAGTTGAAGTACATACTTGGATCGTTGATGAGACCATTAATTCTTTAGCCTAGCTTAGCTGCTAACAGAACTACACCTAATCTAATTAGGATTATTATAGATCCAAAACGCTTCTTTTGCTGCCTCAGCTGCAGCAATATTCCACTTTTGTTGTTTATTCGACAACAGTATCTTGCTTGGAAGATTTCCAGCACACTGTTCCGTTATTCAAACTATATAGTACTCTTACTACGACTTATAGTCATTTTTGTCGGTTTGGAAAATTGCAGCAGTGAACCCAGTCACTTCAAGTTCTTATTCTCCATAGCTTAAGAAAGCATCCTTACTTCATCTAAGAGACTTAAGGATGTTCTTAACATCAATCTAGTGACCATCACTTGGATTGGACCGATTGTGACTCCATATGCTCAATGCATATGAGACACTAGGTCACGTACATATTTTTCAATTACGATTTCTCGGAGAGTGCCAACAACTTTTAGATCTATCCCAGTAGATCCTTATTCCTAGAATAAAGGTTGTCTCTCCCAAGTAGTCTATGGATAATTTTCATGAAAGCCAAGCTTTCACCAATTGCATTATGGGAATGTCATTTCCAAGAAATGACATGTCATCATTATATAGGACAATCATCGTCAGTGCACTCCCACTAACCTCCTTATATACACAAGAATCATTTTCGTTTTGAATTAAATCATATACCATTATGATCTTATCAAAACATTAGTTCCAAGAACGTAATGTTTGCTTCAATCCATAAATGGATCGATTTAACTTGCAAACCTTGTTTGCTTTTTTTGGTACAACAAAACCGTCAGGATGTTGTAAACATCCTCCAAAAGGTTTCCGTTTAAGGAAAGCGGTTTTTGACGTTCAGCTGCCATATTTCATAAATGAAACATGCAGCATTAGCAAGCATTATCCAAATGGATTTAATCATGGCAACATGTAAAAGGTTTCCTTGTAATCGACACAATGTAGATAACGATACCTTTTCGCTTCAAGCCTAGCTTTGTACGTTTGTTTGTTGCCATCCATGTATGTCTTCCTTGAAGACTCATATAGTACCAATATGCACAATGCCTTCCGGTACATCAACCAGTGTCTAAACTTGGTTGGTATACATGGAATCCATTTCAGACATCATGGCACTTTGCCATAATAAGGAGTCGATACCTTGAATCACTTCCTCATACGTAGCCGGTTCATATTCCTCAATAAGATTGACATCTTCATGAGGTGAGATCAGAAACCAATACCTCCTAGGTTGTTTTCTGACTCTCTCCGACTTACGCGGTTCTTGTGTATTCGAAGATTATGGTACAGTTTCATCCCTGATGAATTGTTTGTGTTCCGTTAAGGAATCAGTGCCTAGAATAGTATTACTCTGATTTTCATTGAGGTTTACTTTCCTCTCACTTACCACTGTATATAGGTATTCCTTTTAGGAAAACTGCATGGTGAGCAACAATTAAATTGTTCTCTGTGAGTTGTATAAGTACTATACTTTGGTTACCCTAGGATAACCTACAAATTAGGCCCTTATCCGATTTGGGTTTTAGTTTGGTATTATCCAAACATATGCCCAGCATTCCTAAATCTTCAGGAATGAGAAAATCCGGTTTTTTTCCTGTTCATATCTAATATGAAGCCTGTCTAACAGATTTTCATGGAACCTTATTCAAAATAAAAATTGCACCGTTTAATGTGTATCCATAGAAGGAAAATAGTAGCTCAGAACGACTCATCATTAACCTCACTATGTCCAACAAGGTTTGGTTTCTTTGTTCGGACACACTGTCAAATTGACGTGTTCCGGGAAGAGTCTATATTGAAAAAATACTATACTCTTTCAAGCAATTGAGAAATTTATCGCTTAAGCATTTTCCACTACGGTCTAACCGTGACGGTTTAATACTTTAGCCGATCTGTCTGTCTACTTCGTGTCGAAACTCTTTGAATTTATCAAAAGTTTCCGATTTATGTTTCAAAAGATACACATAACCATAACGCGATGCTACATCCATAAAGGTTACGAAGTGTTCATATCCACCTCTAGCCTGGCTAGACATGGGCCCACTTTTGTCACTATGAACGAGGGCTAACAGATCGGTGGCACTTACTCTTTTACCAAGTAAAAGGTATTTTAGGCACTTTGCCTAATAAACTAGATTCGTAGACATTATTTGAATTAGAATAAAATCCGTCCTAGTATCCACTCTTCGAAAGTGTGGATATATGAGTCTTGTTAATGTGTCCCAGACAACAATGCCACAAATAAGTCTCACCTGATTAATTCATTTTGAGCTATTTGTTTGTCATGTTATACGTTTGAGATTCATTTATATTCAAAATATAAATACTGTTATTCAGATCCAATGTGTTTATCTCAATATCATCTTTATAAAATAAAACACTTAGTGTTCTATAATATAAAGGTAAACCCGCAACGGGTTAAACTTAGATATAGAGATAATGTTTCTAGTCAAACTAGGTACATTATAACAGTTTCCTACTTTAAGTACATGCCTAAATGGTAGTTCCTAAACTTAGGTTTCTACGGTTAAAACAGCTACTCTAGTCTTTTTTTCCACTCGCAGGTCGATCTCAACTGAAGCCAGTCTCCTGCTAATCAACAGATTCCACACATCAGTACATATATTTATGTACCACATCTAGTATCAAAAATCCAATTTTGAAACTAGTAGTGAACATGTTTATGACAAACATGGTTGAAGCCGGAGCCTTGCCCCGCCTTCACTTCCTTCATGTCTACCTTGTCCATACGGCAGTCACGCATCCCATGACCCCGTTTGCCACAGTTTAGGCAGACATCTTGGGATATGTCATTTGTCTTCCTAGAAGACTGTGATGATTTTGCCTTTGCCTATTTTAGAAGCTCTGGCTCCGCCTCCTAGAGCATAACCATCAACTCCCCAAGAGTTTTCTTTTGGTTCATAATGAACCTGCCCCAGCATTCGGGCAGAGACTATAAGATCAAATCTTTGGAAGTCTTGGCCACGTAGGTAATGCCCAGCTAACCTAGCTGATCGATGTCAGCAATCATCTACGACACCTAGTGCTCGACAGATGTACCCTATGACATACGCGAGCGAAAGAGCTTCTTTTGCAATTCGTACTTATAAGATCTAAGATTAGATCTATGAAGATCTTTAATTTCAACTTCATGGTATAAGGATCTAGTCCTTAGTTTTGACGACAAAATTAAAGTGTCATTGCATTAACATAAATGATTGAGCACTAAAGTTATCATTACAATGAGTCTTCCAAAGCTCATGCTCTACTATTTGCTCAACTCCGGGCTCAGGCCCGAGATGTCACTCTATCAAATATAATAACTTCTCAGTTCCCAGGACTATCCTGAGGTTCTATTCGAAATCTGAAAATTGGAGCCTTAAAGACATTTTCACCCATGATTATGTTCTAAACGCTAATCTTTCAGTTATCTCGATTCCAATAGTCCAACTATTCAATCAACGATTTCGGGTACAATTGAATATAATGATTACTATAGTCTAACTATATAATCAACTATAATTGATTGGTTAATTCAAATATATTGATTACTATAATCCAATTATATAATCAACTATAAATGAAGTAGTTTGAATACAGTCCAACTGTTTAATTAAAACAACAATTGAATATTAGTCCAACTAATATATTTATTAATAAATAATGACGAAAAATGAAATGAGCGCGTATTGGCAAGTATCTAAATGAAATTGAAAATTTAATACTTGCCTCCCACTATTTTTTGGCGAGCCTCTAACCCTCTGTTGAGTACTCGGGAAACCTAGTTTCCTAGTGGGCTAGGATCCCATTAAATAACACACAACCTTGACTATGGCCAACAAGCTGTATGATATTTAACTAGGTAGATCTCTAAGATCAATTGGATCTTATCCAATTCCTAGATCCAGTAGGTAGACATCCAAGTCCGAAACATATATCAATATATGCCAATATATCCAATAGATTCCCTAACATTTTCCTCTCAATCAACTAAGCCTTGGCTTTGGCACAACAAGCTTAATGATTCCAGTTAAGCGGGACCCATTGACTTGGAAAGCTTCGTAATCGATGTCGATGGAAAATAAGAGATCTTGACTTTGGACAAGACATGCGATATGGAACAAAGCTTTCATGATTCAAACACATCCACGATGGACAAAGGTCTTGACTTTGGCCAACAAACCAATGCCAATCTTGGATCTTGAGAATGAATCATTCAATTGAAGGAAAACGCTTAATATTTGTTGAGGGTTTTTCGCGTAATTGGCAACCAATTAATTATCTTTGATTAGGTCTCATCATACACCCTTAAGCATGCATTCTAAAAGTATAATAAGGCGCGATAAATAAATTAATAATGATATATGGATGGATATATAAAATATTTTATTCCTAGAACAAATCACTCCATTTCCTCTCCCCGGCTAGCACAATTCTTACTTCTACCCAATTACATAACACTTCTAAAGAAACCTCATTTACATTGAGGGGAATAGGTGAGAAGAGAAATACAAAGAATCAAGAGGTAATAGGCTGGACACGCAGGTCCAATTTAATAATAAATTCTAAATTTATTACAATAATTTCCAAAATTGCCTTCACCAATATAATATCCATCCGATATACATTATTCATACATCACATCCAGCATTCCCAATCTTCAGGAATGAGAAAATCTGATTTCTTTCCTGTTCATATCTAATATGAAGTCTGTCTAACAGATTTTCATGGAACCTTATTCAAAATAAAAATTTCACCGTTTAATGTGTATCCCTAGAAGGAAAATAGTAGCTCAGAACGACTCATCATTAACCTTACTATGTCTAACAAGGTTTGGTTTCTGTGTTCGGACACACCGTCAAATTGAGGTGTTCCGGGAAGAGTCTATATTGAAAGAATACTATACTCTTTCAAGCAATTGAGAAATTTATCGCTTAAGCATTTTCCACTACGGTCTAACCGTGACGGTTTAATACTTTAGCCGATCTGTCTGTCTACTTCATGTCGAAACTCTTTGAATTTATCAAAAGTTTTCGATTTATGTTTCAAAAGATACACATAACCATAACACGATGCTACATCCATAAAGGTTACAAAGTGTTCATATCCACCTCTAGCCTAGCTAGACATGGGCCCACTTTTGTCACTATGAACGAAGGCTAACAGATCGGTGGCACTTACTCTTTTACCAAGTAAAAGGTATTTTAGGCACTTTGCCTAATAAACTAGATTCGTAGACATTATTTGAATTAGAATCAAATCCGTCTGAGTATCCACTCTTCGAAAGTGTGGATATACGAGTCTTGTTAATGTGTCCCAGACAACAATGCCACAAATAAGTCTCATCTGATTAATTCAGTTTCAGCTATTTGTTTGTCATGTTATACGTTTGAGATTCATTTATATTCAAAATATAAATACTGTTATTCAGATCCAATGTGTTTATCTCAATATCATCTTTATAAAATAAAACACTTAGTGTTCTAGAATATAAAGGTAAACCCGCAACGGGTTAAACTTAGATATAAAGATAATGTTTCTAGTCAAACTAGGTACATTATAACAGTTTCCTAATTTAAGTACATGCCTAATGGTAGTTCCTAAACTTAGGTTTCTACGGTTAAAACAGCGACTCTAGACTTGTTTTCCACTCGCATGTCGATCTCAACTGAAGTCAGTCTCCTGCTAATCAGCAGATTCCGTACATCAGTACATATATTTATGTACCACATCTAGTATCAAAAATCCAATTTTGAAACTAGTAGTGAACATGTTTATGACAAACATGGTTGAAGCCGGAGCCTTGCCCCGCCTTCACTTCCTTCATGTCTGCCTTGTCCATACGGCAGTCACGCATCCCGTGACCCCGTTTGCCATAGTTTAGGCAGACCTATTGGGATATGTCATTTGTCTTCCTAGAAGACTGTGATGATTTTGCCTTTGCCTATTTTAGAAGTTCTGGCTCCGCCTCCTAGAGCATAGCCATCAACTCTCCAAGAGTTTTCTCTTGGTTCATAATGAACCTGCCCTAGCATTCGGACAGAGACTATAAGATCAAATCTTTGGAAGTCTTGACCACGTAGGTAATTCCCAGCTAACCTAGCTGATCGATGTCAACAATCATCTACGACACCTAGTGCTCGACAGATGTACCCTCTGACATACGCGAGCGAAAGAGCTTCTTTTGCAATTCGTACTTCTAAGATCTAAGATTAGATCTATGAAGATCTTTAATTTCAACTTCATGGTATAAGGATCTAGTCCTTAGTTTTGACGACAAAATTAAAGTGTCATTGCATTAAACATAAATGATTGAGCACTAAAGTTATCATCACAATGAGTCTTCCAAAGCTCATGCTATACTATTTGCTCAACTCCAGGCTCAGGCCCGAGATGTTACTCTATCAAATAGAATAACTTCTCAGTTCCCAGGACTATCTTGACGTTCTATTCGAAATCTGAAAATTGGATCCTTAAAGACATTTTCACCCATGATTATGTTCTAAACGCTAATCTTTCAGTTATCTCGATTCCAATAGTTCAACTATTCAATCAATGATTTCGGGTACAATTGAATATAATGATTACTATAGTCTAACTATATAATCAACTATAATTGATTGGTTAATTCAAATATATTGATTACTATAATCCAATTATATAATCAACTATAAATGAAGTAGTTCGAATACAGTCCAACTGTTTAATTAAAACAACAATTGAATATTAGTCCAACTAATATATTTATTAATAAATAATGACGAAAAATGAAATGAGCGCGTATTGGCAAGTATCTAAATGAAATTGAAAATTTAATACTTGCCTCCCACTATTTTTGGCGAGCCTCTAACCCTCTGTTGAGTACTCGGGAAACCTAGTTTCCTAGTGGGCTAGGATCCCGTTAAATAACACACAACCTTGACTATGGCCAACAAGCTGTATGATATTTAACTAGGTAGATCTCTAAGATCAATTGGATCTTATCCAATTCCTACATCCAGTAGGTAGACATCCAAGTCCGAAACATATATCTAATATATGCCAATATATCCAATAGATTCCCTAACATTTTTCCTCTCAATCATCTAAGCCTTGGCTTTGGCACAACAAGCTTAATGATTCCAGTTAAGCGGGACCCATTGACCTTGGAAAGCTTCGTAATCGATGTCGATGGAAAATAAGAGATCTTGACTTTGGACAAGACATGCGATATGGAACAAAGCTTTCATGATTCAAACACATCCACGATGGACAAAGGTCTTGACTTTGGCCAACAAACCAATGCCAATCTTGGATCTTGAGAATGAATCATTCAATTGAAGGAAAACGCTTAATATTTGTTGAGGGTTTTTCGCGTAATTGGCAACCAATTAATTATCTTTGATTAGGTCTCATCATACACCCTTAAGCATGCATTCTAAAAGTATAATAAGGCGCGATAAATAAATTAATAATGATATGGATGGATATATAAAATATTTTATTCCTAGAACAAATCACTCCATTTCCTCTCCCCGGCTAGCACTATTCTTACTTCTACCCAATTACATAACACTTCTAAAGAAACCTCATTTACATTGAGGGGAATAGGTGAGAAGAGAAATACAAAGAATCAAGAGGTAATAGGCTGGACACGCAGGTCCAATTTAATAATAAATTCTAAATTTATTACAATAATTTCCAAAATTGCCTTCACCAATATAATATCCATCCGATATACATTATTCATACATCACATCCATGTATTCACACAAAGCATGTTATCAATCAATCAAATCCAATTAATTAATCTTTGATTAATGACCATCCAATGTTCAAACAACGATTTGATTTGCGCGAGTCCAACTTGTTTAAGAATAAGTACTCAAAGTACGTATTCTTGAATTATATCAAACTACAATATCAAATCCAATTTAATTTGTATTCAATACTAATTCTTTATTTAATTCCAAATTAAATAATTACTCTTTATTAATGAGCCTTTGCGACTTAGATTCTAAATCTAATCTTAACGGGTCTCAAAGCCCAATTTGTTGGGTTTTCTAGGTTATCACAAGATCAATTAAGCGAATTAAATATGCGAATACATCAAAATAAAGTAGCGGAATTACTTACTTTGATCGGCTTTTGGATGCGACGAACACAAAACTTTTCCTTGCTCCATGAAGCTCTCGGCCATGCCTCCAATTTGTGTTCCTTGTGTTTCGGTCAACCTCCATGGAAATGATCTTCAAGCTCCAAGCTTTGTGAATTGATTCCATGCTCAAGAGTTGGTTTCCCTATCACCTTTGTGTGGCCCCTTGGATGTGCTAGCATCATTGAAAAATTTGCCACAAATCTTTCCTATGCTTCTTGTAGTTCTCGGCCAAGCCAAGAACTTGAGAGGAAAAATGACACCTTGGCCGAATAGGAGAGAGAATGAGAGAAGAAGTTGTGTTTGGTTTTTGATTTCAAAAACAAATACCAAAATCCCACTTTTCAAAAAATGGTACAAGACTTTAAAGTCTTCCAACAACTCACATCACTTAAAAGTGACTTACATCACATCACTCAAAGTTGATGTGACTTCCATCACAAGAATGACCAATAATGTGACGTGTGATGTGACTTGTGGGCCGCACTTAAATTCAAAATACGAGTGGGCCCGCAAACACTCCCGGGCTCGGGTTCGATAATTCCAAATTAACGAATTTTTCGTTGCGACATAATTAAATCAAATTTAATTAAAAAATTATGCCTAGCAAAATTACTATTCACGTCGCTAGCGAATTAATTCTAAATTAATTTGTTCGCCTGAATTAAAATCTAATTTTAATTCCGCTTCGAAATCTAATATCGTATAATATATCGAATATATTATTTTATCGATTAATTCAAAATTAATCGTTTTCTCTCTTCACATAATATTTTATCCCAGATAAAATATCTCCGTAATTAATCCTAGATTAATAATGTGTGAGTCATACGTCATCGGTGAATCTTCGGGAAGCGACCCATTAGATCCCCGGATATATTGGCAGTAAATCCTGTCGTCGGACTATCCGTGCACGTACGTACCTAGTACTACGTTTTTACCGATTTACAAGACATGGTTGGCTTCTAGCAAAGCACCGTGCCTACCAAATTCTCCAGAAATATTCTTAAGGGAATATGTAATCTATATTAGGCGTAGTATACGTGGTATTGTGTATTGCGATCCATTATCGGATGTCACGTGCTAGGCCTGGGGCTGGAATTATGTCTGGCCCGTACGAAGCACATATCAGATCTCTGGTAACTAGTCTCTATAATCGGATAAGCATGACCTAGTCATATTATCCCGATAGCTGCAGCATATAAGAGCACCAGTTCCGTATCCTTCATGATCATCATCTCCACTATGACTGGAGTGATACTTCCATCTTGACATCACACCCAATACAATACGATTCTCAATATACCCAGAAGAGGCGTACACAGAACCTGTTAAAGCCCTGGACGACCAAAACCAAAGTATATCGATTGTCGCAAGTATTAGCGGTGCAAGTCTCAGGTTAAGACCAAATACACCTACCCTGATTCGGACTTCCATAGACACATAATTATACTACAAATGGAATTCTGAGGGGTCTATCCAGAGCAAAGCTATTTCCGTACCATCGGTAAACATAACCTCCTATTACACTTGCATAAGTATCCAATATTTAAATATATGAGAACTATGCCGTTATGCTCCCATAACGCGCACAAGTGCAATACTAGTCTATTTCGCATTATCGATGTCCAATCTCGATAATACTACGACTAGGGATATTTTAATGATTAAACATTCATGGATTGATACTGTCTCATATCTTATCAATCCGGAACTAATCATATGGACTTTTATCGTTTATATATCTTGGTAATCCAATTACAAATGATAAAAGAGCAATTTCCTTTGTCACATAGTTAATTTGTACAACAACACCATGTTCTGTACAAATAGTGATGCTATGGGTCATAATTGTCAACAATCTCCCACTTGGCCTATAGCCAATCACTCAAGTGTCCTACACTTGAACTATGTACTGTTCGCTCAAACTTCTGCTGAGAAACTACTTTCGTCAGTGGTTTTGCAAAATTATCATCTGATGTGATTTATTCGATCATCACATCACCACGATGTATGATCTGAATGAATCAGATGAATAGTTAAAGTATATACTTGGATCGTTGATAAGACCATTAATTCTTTAGCTTGTGCTGTAGCCTAGCTCAGCTGTTAACAGAACTACTCCTAATCTAATTATGATTATTTAGATCCAAAGTGCTTCTATTGCTACCTCAGCTGCAGCAATATTCCGCTTTTGTTGTTTATTCGGCAACAGTATCTTGCTTGGAATATTTCTAGCTCACTGTTCCGTTATTCAAACTATATAGTACCTTTATTACGACTTATAGTCGTTTTTATCGGTTTAGGAAACTTACAGTAGTGAACCCAGTCACTTCAAGTTCTCCTCCTCCATAGTATAAGAAAGCATCCTTAGTTCATCTAAGATACTTAAGGATGTTCTTAACATCAATCCAGTGACTATCACTTGGATTGGCCTGATTATGACTCCATATGCTCAAAGTATATGAGACACCAGGTCGCGTATATTTATTTCAATGTACGAGTTCTCGGAGAGTGCCAACAACCTTTAGATCTATCCCAGTAGATCCTTATTCCTAGAATAAAGGTTGTTTCTCCCAAGTATTCTACAGAAAATTTTCATGAAAGCCAAGCTTTCACCGATTGTATTATGGGAATATCATTTCCAAGAAATGATATATCATCATTGTATAGGACATTCACTGTCAGTGCACTCCCATTAACCTCCTTATGTACACAAGAATCATTGTCGTTTTGAATTAAATCATATACCATTATGATCACATCAAAATGATAGTTCCAAGAACACAATGTTTGCTTCAATCCATAAATGGATCGAATTAACTTGCAAACCTTGTTTGCTTGTTTTGGTACAACAAAACCGTGAGGATGTTGTAAACATCCTCCAAAAGGTTTCCGTTTAAGGAAAGCGGTTTTGATGTTCAGCTGTCATATTTCATAAATGAAACATGTAGCATTAGCAAGCATTATCCAAATGGATTTAACCATGGAAACGAGTAAAAGGTTGCGTCGTAATCGACACAATGTTGATAACGATACATTTTCGCTACAAGCCTAGCTTTGTACCTTGGTATGTTGCCATCCATGTATGTCTTCCTTGAAGACTCTCCAATAGGCACAATGCATTTTGGTACATCAACTAGTATCCAAACTTGGTTGGTATACATGGAACCCATTTCGGACATCATGGCACTTTGCCATAATAGGGAGTCGATACCTTGTATCACTTCCTCATACGTAGTCAGTTTATCTTCCTCAATAAGATTGACATCTTTACGAGGTGAGATCAGAAACCCATACTTCCCAGGTTATTTTCTGACTCTCTCTGACTTATGCGGTTCTTGTGTATTCAAAAATTATTGGTATAGTTTCATCCATGATGAACTATTTGTGTTCCATTAAGGAATCGGTGCCTGGAGCAGTATTACTCCGATTTTCATCGAGTTTTACTTTCCTCCCACTTACCACTGCATATAGGTGTTCCTTTTAGGAAAACCGCATGGAGAGAAACAATTACATTGTTCTCTTATGAGTTGTACAAGTACTATACTTTGGTTACCCTAGGATAACCTACAAATTGGCACTTATCCGATTTGGGTTCTAGTTTGGTTGTTGGACAGTTATGACCGATAGCGTCATTATTTGTACAGATCATGGTGTTGTTGTACAAATTAACTATGTGACAAAGGAGATTGCTCTCTTATCATTTGTGATTAGATCACCAAGATATATAAATGATAGGAGGTCACTGTGATTTGTTCATGGATTGAGAAGATATGAGACAATATCAATCCACGAAAGATAAATCATTAAATATCCCTAGTCAGAGTATTATCGAGATTGGACATCGATAATACGTAAAAGACTAGTATTACACTTTTGCGCGTTATGAGGGCATAATGGCATAGTTCTCATATATTTGGGTATATGATACTCATGCAAGTGTAATAGGAGGTTGTGTTTTACCGATGGTACGGGAAACAGCTTCGCTCTGGATAGACCCCCTCGGAATTCCATTGGTAGTATGATTATGTGTCTATGGAAGTCCGAAATCAGGGTAGGTGTATTTAGTCTTAACCTGAGACTTGCACCGCTAATACTTGTGACAATCAATATACTTTGGTTTTGGTCGTCCAGGGCTTTAACAGGTTCTGTGTACGCCTTTGCTGGGTATATTCAGAATCGTAGTGTGTTGGGTGTGATGTCAAGAAGGAAGTATAACTCCAGTCATAGTGGAGATGATGGTCACGTAGGATATGAAACTGGTTCTCTTATGTACTGTAGTGATCGGGATAAAATGACAAGGTCATGTTTATCCGATTATATAGACTAGTTACCAGACATCTAACATGTGCTTCGTACGGAGCAGACACAATTCCAGCCCCAGACCTAGCACGTGATCATCCGATACTAGATCAAAATACGCAATACTACGTATACTACGCCTGATATAGATCTCTTATTTCTGTAAGCATATTTCTGGAGAATTGGGTAGGCATGGCGCTTTGCTAGAAGCCAACCTTGTCTTGTAAATCGGTAAAACGTAGTACTTTGTACTTACGTGTCCGGATAGTCCGACGACCGTATTTACTGCCAACATATCCGGGGATATCATGGGTCGCTTCCCGAAGATTCCGATGACGTATGACTCGCACTTTATTAATCTGGGATTAATTGGATGAGAGAGAAAATTAATCTGCGATTAATTGCAGAAATATTTTATCTGGGATAAAATATCATTTAAAGAGAGAGAACGATTAATTTGGAATTAATCGATAAAATAATATATTTGATGTATTATACGAAATTGGATTTCGACGCAGAATTAAAATTAGATTTTAATTCGGACGAATGAATTAATTTAGAATTAATTCGTTAGCGACGTGAATAGTGATTTCGCTAGGCATAATCATTTAATTACGTCGCAATGGAAAATTCATTAATTTGGAATTAGCGAACCCGAGCCCGTGAGTGTTTGCGTGCGCATTCATATTTCGAATTCGAGTATGGCACGGAAGTCACGTCAAGCGTCAAATCGCTAGTCACATCTAGCGTCACATCATTCGTCAATCAAGTGATGGATATCTTTCACTTTGAGTGATTGACACCAGTCACTATTCATTGATTGATGGAAGTTGATGTTGGTAGTTGGCAAGTATTTATGGCTTGACTTTTCAAAGAGAAAAAAATTGGTATATGGTAAATTGATTTTAGAAATCAATTAATCTAATACACATTTCCATCTCTCTCTCTTTTTCCCTCCTATCTCTCTCACGGTCTTGGACCGATTCCTCTCCAAAACGTTTCTGGTTTTACCGTGAAAAATGGTGGAGAAGCTATGGAATTTTGTGGCAACATTCCTTAGATCTAGCACTCAAATGAGTACATACAAAGGTGATAGGGAACTCACTTCATTAGCTTGGAATCACACCACCCAAAAGCTTGGAGTTTGGAGCATGGAGAAAGCCGAAAATAGAGCATCAAAATACAGCCCACTGTCGAGCCTTGGAGGACCAGAAAATTGATTTTTGTTGTCCACCGCATTGCTCAACCGATCGATGTAAGTATTCCGCAACTTCTTCGATGTATTCACTTTGTATTTTCATTGCTTGATATGATCTTGGGATGCTTAGACAATTCCAACAATGGTATCTATGAGCAAGGTTGAGCATGAAAATATTTCAGGGTTAAAATTGGGTAAAATGTGTTTGAGCATGATTTGATGAAATTGGATGATTTAGAATGCTTAAATGTTGTTGAATTGAAGATTGATTGGATCAATTTCAAGAAAAATGGTTTGGATCAATTTTCCCCAATTTTTGTGGCTTGGCCGAAAATACATGATGCCCTAATGTGTTGGATTATTGATTTTTTGATTCATTGGATGAGTTGGAAATCAATTGGGAATATTGATTTAATGTTGAATTGAATTTAATTGGATTGAATTTGATTTGGACATAAAATTCCCCTTTGGCCGAGACTTATATAGCATGTATATGGGTTTGATTTTGTTAAATTGTATTGGACATGATTAATGATGATAAGCATGATTAATTAGGCTAATTTGGTGTTTTGGAAATATTGATTTGGGTGATTAATTGTGTTATACACTTTAGGTAATTAAATTGTGAAATTGGATTTTGTTATTTAATTGAATTGAGCTTAAATTGGATTTGGGCTTGAAATGTTGTAATTGGGCTTATTGGGCTTGGTTGTACCAAGTTGGGTTTAGGCTAAATTGGTTAGATCCAATTGGGCCAAAACCGCTTACATAAAGCCCAAATGTGACTAATGGACCTTTAAAGTTTAATTGGGCCTAATGGGCCTAAATTGATTTCTAGGCTTATGGGGTAAATCCTTGATTGGGCTTTGGTTATTGGATTTGACCCAAGTTGACCAAAAGTCCACGCCTTAAAGAAATTAATTAAAAGCCCATTGGACTTTAATTAAATTAATATTGGATATTAATCGGGCTTTGAGACCCGTAACGATTAAATTGGAATTTAAGTCGTAAAGGTTCGTTAATAAAGTGTAATATTTAATTTGGAATTAAATGGCGAATTAGTATTAAATACAAATGAATTGGATTTAATTATGTAGTTTAATTAATTCGAGAATTCGTACTTTGAGTACTTATTCGCAAAATGAGTTTGACTCGCGCAAAATCAAATCGTTGTTTGAACATTGGATGGTCATTAATTATCATATTAGTTAATTTGATTAGATTGATTGATACATGCTGTGTGAATTCATGGTTGGCGATGAATAATGTATATCGGATGAATATTAGATGGGTGGGGCAATTTTAGAAAATGTTGTAATAAATTTGGAATTTATTATTGGACCTGCGTGTCCAGCCTTATTACCTCATTACTCTTTGTATTCTCTTCTCACCTATTCCTCTCAATGTAAATGAGGTTTCTTTAGAAGTGTAGTGTAACGGGTAGAAGCAATACTTGTGCTAGCGGGAGAGAGGAAATGGAGAGATAAGATCTAGGATCAATGTGTAAAGTATACATTCGCATATCATTATTATTTTATTTATACGCGTTTTATTATGTATTTAGAATGCATGTTTAAGGGTGTATGATGATGATACCTTAACAAAGATAATAAATTGGTTGCCAATTTACACTCGAAAAACCCTCATAAAATATTAAGCGTTTTTCCTTCCATTGAGTGATTCTTACTCAAGATCTAAGACGTCATTGGTTTGTGGCCAAAGTCAAGGCCTTTGTCCGTCGAGGATATGTTTGAATCATGAGAGCTTTGTTCCATATCGGTGTCTTGTCCAAGTGTGGTTTGTTGGCCAAAGTCAAGGCCCTTCTTGTCCATCGACATTGATTACGAAGCTTTCCATGGTCAATGGGTCACGCTTAACTGGGATCACTAAGTTTGTTGTGCCAAAGCCAAGGCTTAGTTGATTCAGAGGAAAAAGGTTAGGTAATATATTGGATATATTGGCATATATAAGATATATGTTTCGGACTTGGATGTCCCCCTACTGGATCTAGGAATTGGATTGGATCCAATTGATCTTAGAGATCTACCTAGTTAATAATCATACAATTTGTTGGCCAAAGTCAAGATTGTGTGATATTTACGGGATCCTAGCCCACTAGGAAACACGGTTTCCCGAGTACTCGACAGAGGGTTAGAGGCTCCCGAAAAATAGTGGGAGGCAAGAATTGAATTTGCAATATTCGTTTAATTACTTGCCATACGCGCTCAAACAAATATCATTTGTCAAATCAATTAAATGTTAGTTGGACTAATATTTAAACGTTGTTTTAATTAACAATTGGACTGTATTCAAACAAATAAATTATAGTTGATTAAATAGTTGGACTATAATAATCATTATAATAAATAGTACCTAAATCGTTGATTAAATAGTTGGACTATTAAAATCAAGATAAAATTGAAAGATTGACATTTAAAAATTAATCCTAGGAAAATGTATTTAAATGGTTTAATTTTTCAAATTGGGAATAAAGTTTCAGGATGGTCCTGGAAAATAATAAGTACTTTATTTGATAAAATAACATATTATGCCTAAGCCCGGAGTTTAAGCAAATAGAAGAGCATAATCCTTGGAAGATTTATGTAATGATAACTTTAGTGCTTAATCCATTAAGCTTGTCGCAGTAGACTCCTTAATTTCTTTATCAGAACTAAGGTTAGATCTTTAAAGTATGATAATGAAATTGAAGGATCTTCATAGATCTATTCTTAGATTTTAGAAGTACTAAATTGCAATATAAACTCTTGAAGAGTTAATGATTATTCTCAATGAGACAAAGTCAAACTTTACAATATGGCAAGTAGCGCAAGGCGCACCTCACTTCGATATTCTAGAAACCCATGGCTTGGCCAAAGGCTTCTGGAATATGGAAAAGGGCAAAGGCAAAATCATTATAATCTTCTGGGAAGATAAATGACATATCCCAAAATGTCTGCCTAAATTGTGGCAAACGGGATCACGGAAGCGTGACTGCCGTTTGGACAAAGCAGACATGAAGGAATTGAAGACGAGCAAGGCTCTGACTTCAAATATGTTTGTCATAAATATGTTCATTACTGGTATTAAGATTGGATTTTAAATACTTAGTGTGGTACATAAATATATACTGATGTTCAGAATCTGCTTTGAGCACGATACTGACTTCCATAGAGGTTTATCTGCGAATTGGATACGGGATGAAAATCGATGTTTCAACGTAGATACCTCTTTTAGGAACTACCCTCGGGTTTGTACCTAAATTTGGAAACTGTTATAATGTAACTAGTTTGACTAGAAACATTATCTCTATATCAGTGTTTAACCCGCTGCGGGTGAACCTTTATATTCTAGAACACTAAAGTGTTTTATTTTATAAAGATGATATTGAGATAAACACATTAGATGTGAATAAAAAACATTTATATTTTGAATATAAATAATCTCAAACATAAACATGACAAAACAATAGCTCAACTGATTTGATCAGAAGAAACTGAATTGTGGCATTGTTGTCTGGGACACAACTAAAATAAGAATCGTATATCCACACTTTTGAAGAGTGGGTACTCGGACTGATTTGATTCTATTCAAATAAAGTCTACGAATCTAGTTAATTGGGCAAAGTGCCTAAAACACCTTTACTTGGTAAAAGTGTAAATGCCACCGATCTGTTAGCCCTAGTTCATAGTGAAGCAAGTGGGCCCATGTCTAGCTAGGCTAGATGTGGATATGAATATTTCGTGACCTTTACGGATTTGGCATCACGTTATGGTTATGTGTTTCTTTGAAACACAAATCAGAAACTTTTAAGTTTCGACACGAAATAGACAAACAGATCGGCTGAAGTATTAAACCGTCACGGTAAGACCGTAATGGAAAATACTTAGGCAATAAGTTTCTAATATACTTGAAAGAGTAAAATATTCTTTCAAAGAGGACTCCTCCCGGAACACGTCATCCTGACGGGTTTTGTGTCCGAACCAGAGTAACCGAATCTTGTTGGACATGATAGGTTAATCATGAGTCGCTCTGAGCTTCCATTTCCTTCAACGGATAAGCATAAACAGTGCATAACTTATTTAGAATAAGGTTCCATAAAAGCTGTTTGACAGATTTCATATTAGATATGAACATGAAAGAAACCGTTTCTCATTCCTGAAAAATTGGGAATGTTAGGCATATGTTTGGATGATACCAAACTAAAACCCAAATTGGATAAGTGCCATTGTAGGTTATCCTCGGGATACCAAAGTATAGTACTTATACAACTCACAAGAGAACAATTTAATTGTTGCTCACCATGCGGTTTTCCTAAGAGGAAAAGCTATATGAAGTGGTAAGGGGAGGAAAGTAAACTCGATGAAAATCGGAGTAATACTATTCCAGGCACCGATCCTTATTGGAACACAAATAGTTCATCAAGGATGAAACTATACTAGTAATCTTCAAATACGCAAGAACCACGTAAGTCAGAGAGAATCAGAAAACAACCTGGGGTATGGGTTTCTGATCTCACCTCGTAAAGATATCAATCTTATTAAGGAAAACCAACTGACTACGTATGAGGAAGTGATACAAGGTATCGACTCCCTGTTATGGCAAAGTGCCATGAGTCCGAAATGGATTCCATGTATACCAACTATGTTTAGAAACTAGTTGATGTACCACAAGGCATTGTGCCTATTGGTACTATATCAGTCTTCAAGGAAGACATACATGGAAGGCAACATACCAACGTATAAAGCTAGGCTTTTAGCGGAAAGGTATCGTTATCAACATTGTGTTGGTTACAATGAAATCTTTTACCTGTTGCCACGGTAAATCCATTTGGATAATGCTTGTTACTGTGATGTTTCATTTGTGAAATATGACAGCTTAACGGGAAAATCGCTTTCCTTAAACAAAAACCTTTTGGAGGATGTTTACAACATCCTGGCGGTTTTGTCCTACCAAATTTAACAAACAAGGTTTGTAAGTTATTCGATCCATGTATGGATTAAAGCAAGCATTGAGTTCGTGGAATTATCGTTTTGATGTAATCATAATGGTTTATGATTTAATTCAAAACGAAATGATTCTTGTGTATATAAGGACGTTAGTGGGAGCGCACTGAAAATAATGTCATATAAATAATGATAATATGTCATTTCTTGGAAATGATATTCCCATAATAATCGGTGAAAGCTAGGCTTTCGAGAAAAATCTCCGATAACTCGTACATTGAAAAATGTACGTGACCTGGTGTCTCATACGCTTTGAGCATATGATTCACAAATAGGCCAATCCAAGTGATAGTCACTGGATTGATATTAAGAACATCCGTTAGTTTCTTAGAGAACTAAGGATGCTGTCTTAAACTATGGAAAAAGGAGAACTTGAAGTGACTGGGATCACTGCTACAAGTTTCCTAAGCGATTAAATGACTATAAGTCGCAAAATGATACTTTACAGTTTGAATAACGGAACAGTGAGCTGGAAATCTTCCAAGCAAGATACTGTTACCAAATAAACAACAAATGCGGGTTATTGCTGCAGCTGAGGTAGCAATAGAAGCCATTTGGTTCGATAATAAATCCTAATTAGATTATAAATAGTTCTGTTAGCAGCTGAGCTAGGCTACAGTGCAGGATAAAGAATTAATGGTCTCATCAACGATCCAGATACATACTTTGATATTCATCTGATTCGTTCGGATCATACATCGTGGCGATGTGATGATCGAATAAATCACATCAGACGATAATCATGCAAGTCCGCTGACGAAAGCCTTTTCTCAGCAGTTTGAGCGAACCGTACATAGTTCGGTGTAAGACCGGAGTGACTGGCTATAGGCCAAGTGGGAGATTTTTGGACAGTTATGACCCATAGCGTCAGTATTTGTACAGATCATGGTGTTGTTGTACAAATTAACTATGTGACAATGGAGATTGCTCTCTTATCATTTGTGATTAGATCACCAAGATGTATAAATGATAGAAGGTCCCTGTGATTTGTTCATGGATTGAGAAGATATGAGACAATATCAATCCACGAAGGATAAATCATTAAATATACCTAGTCAGAGTATTACCGAGATTTGACATCGATAATGCGTAAAAGACTAGTATTACACTTGTATGCGTTGTGAGGGCATAACGACATAGTTCTCATATATTTGGGTATATGATACTCATGCAAGTGTAATAGAAGGTTGTGTGTTCACCGATGGTACGGGAAACAGCTTCGCTCTGGATAGATCCCCTTGGAATTCCATTGGTTAGTATGACTATGTGTCTATGGAAGTCCAAAATCAGGGTAGGTGTATTTGGTCTTAACTTGAGACTTGCACCTCTAATACTTGCGACAATCAATATACTTTGGTTTTGGTCGTCCAGGGCTTTAACAGGGTCTGTGTACGCCTCTGCTGGGTATATTGAGAATCGTAGTGTGTTGGGTGTGATGTCAAGACGAAAGTATCACTCCAGTCATAGTGGAGATGATGGTCACGTAGGTTACGGAACTGGTTCTCTTATGCACTGCAGTCATCGGGATAAAATGACAAGGTCATGTTTATCCAATTATAGAGACTAGTTACCAGACATCCGACATGTGCTTTGTACGGGGAAGACACAATTCCAGCCCCAGGCCTAGCACGCGATCATTCGATACTGGATCGAAATACGCAATACTACGTATACTACGCCTGATATAGATCGCTTATTCCTGTAAGCATATTTCTGGAGAATTGGGTAGGCATGGCCCGTTGCTAGAAGCCAACCTTGTCTTGTAAATCGGTAAAACGTAGTACTCGTTACTTACGTGTTCGGATAGTCCGACGACCGTATTTACTGCCAACATATTAGGGGATCTCATGGGTCGCTACCCGAAGATTCACCGATGACGTATGACTCGCACTTTATTAATCTGGGATTAATTGGATGAGAGAGAAAATTAATCTGGGATTAATTACGGAGATATTTTATCTGGGATAAAATATAATTTAAAGTGAGAGAACGATTAATTTGGAATTATTCGATAAAATAATATATTTGATATATTATACGAAATTGGATTTCGACGCGGAATTAAAATTAGATTTTAATTCAGGCGAATGAATTAATTTAGAATTAATTCTTTAGCGACGTGAATAGTGATTTCACTAGGCATAATCATTTAATTACGTCGCAATGGAAAATTCGTTAATTTGAAATTAGCGAACCCGAGCCCGCGAGTGTTTGCGAGCGCATTCGCATTTCGAATTTCAGTGCGGCACGCAAGTCACTTCAAGCGTCAAATCGCTAGTCACATCTAGCGTCACATCATTCGTCAATCAAGTGATGAATGTCTTTCACTTTGAGTGATTGACACCAATCACTATTCATTGATTGATGGAAGTTGATGTTGGTAGTTGGCATTTATTATGGATTGTCTTTTCAAAGAGAAAAAAATTGGTATATGGTAAATTGATTTTAGAAATCAATTAATCTAATACTCATTTCCATCTCTCTCTCTCTCTTTTTCCCTCCTCTCTCTCTCACGGTCTTGGACCGATTCCTCTCCAAAATGTTTCTGGTTTTACCGTGAAAAATGGTGGAGAAGCTATGGAATTTTATGGCAAAATTCCTTAGAGCTAGCACTCAAATGAGTACATACAAAGGTGATAGGGAACTCACTTCATGAGCTTGGAATCACACCATCCAAAAGCTTGGAGCATGTAGAAAGCTGAAAATGGAGCATCAAAATACAGCCCACTGCCGAGCCTTGGAGGACCAGAAAATCGATTTTTGTTGTCCACCGCATCGCTCAACCGATCGATGCAAGTATTCTGCAACTTCTTCGATGTATTCACTTTGTATTTTC
>SKCR01041850.1:0-22500 GCA_019454045.1 Zanthoxylum bungeanum | reverse complement strand
TATATTGATTACTATAATCCAATTATATAATCAACTATAATTGAAGTAGTTTGAATACAGTCCAACTGTTTATTAAAACAACGATTAAATATTAGTCAACTAATATATATTCGAGTAATTACGAAAAATTGAAATGAACGCGTATTGGCAAGTATCTAGACGAAATTGCAAATTTAATACTTGCCTCCCACTATTTTTCGGCGAGCCTCTAACCCTCCGTTGAGTACTCCGGAAACCTTGTTTCCTAGTGGGCTAGGATCCCGTTAAATAACACACAACCTTGACTTTGGCCAACAAGATGTATGATATTTAACTAGGTAGATCTCTAAGATCAATTGGTTCTCATCCAATTCCTAGATCAGTAGGTGGACATCTAAATCCGAAACACATATCTAATATATGCCAATATATCCAATATATTTTCCTAACCTTTTTCCTCTGAATCAACTAAGCCTTGGCTTTGGCACAACAAACTTAATGATTCCAATTAAGCGGGACCCATTGACCTTGGAAAGTTTCGTAATCGATGTCGATGGACAAGAAGTGATCTTGACTTTGGCCAAAAAATCACAACTTGGACAAGACATGCGATATGGAACAAGCCTTCATGATTAAAACACATCTGCGATGGACAAAGACCTTGACTTTGGCCTACAAACCAGTGCCAATCTTGGATCTTGAGAATGAATCATTCAATGGAAGGAAAAACGCTTAATATATGTTGAGGGTTTTTCGCGTAATTGGAAACCAATTAATTATCTTTGTTAAGGTCTCATCATACACCCTTAAGCATGCATTCTAAAAGCCTAATAAGGCACGATAATAAAATTAATAATGATATGCGGATGGATATTTAAAACACTTTGTTCCTAGAACAAATCTCTAACTTTCCTCTCTCCCGCTAGCATAAATCTTACTTCTACCCAATTACATAACACTTCTAAAGAAACCTCATTTACATTGAGGGGAATAGGTGAGAAGAGAAATACAAGAGTCAAGAGGTAATAGGCTGGACACGCAGGTCCAATTAATAAATTCTAAATTTATTACATAATTTCCAAAATTGCCCTCACCCATCTAATATCCATCCGATATACATTATTCATACATCACATCCATGTATTCACACAAAGGATGTTATCAATCAATCTAATCCAATTAATTAATTAGAAATTAATGACCATCCAATGTTCAAACAACGATTTGATTTGCGCGAGTCCAACTCATTTAAGAATAAGTACTCAAAGTAAGAATTCTTGAATTATATTAAACTACAATATTAAATCCAATTTAATTTGTATTCAATACTAATTCTTTATTTAATTCCAAATTAAATATTTACACTTTATTAATAAGCCTTTGCGACTTAGATTCTAAATCTAATCTTTGCGGGTCTCAAAGCCTAATTAACATCCAATGTCAATTTAATTAAAGATCAATGGGCTTTCAATTAATTTATAAGGAATGGACTTTGGCAACCAAAGCCCAAAAAGGAATCACCATTTTGCCAAAAATCAATTTAGGCCCATTAGGCCCAATTAAAATTTTAAAGGTCCATTTTATTATATTTGGACTTTATGGAAATGGTTTTAGGCCCAATTGGATCCAACCAATTAACCTAAACAAAACTTGGCATAACCAAGCCTATTAAGCCCAAATACAACTTTACAAGCCCAATTCCAAATTTAGCCCACCTAATTAATTACAAAATTCCAAATTTCACAATTCAATTAACTAAAGTGCATTAGCCATAATTAATTACTTAAATCAACATTTCCAAAATACCAATTTACATAATTAATCATGCTTTAACATTATCAATTCATGTCCAACACAATTGAATCAAAAATCATCTCATTTCATGCTTAATGGTCACGACAATTTGGGGTTTTCTAAATCGATTTCGATTTCAATCCAATTGAATCATAAATCAATATATCCCATGTCTTTCAACTCATCCAATGATCAAAAAACAAAATTACCATGATATTAGGGAAACTTGTAACTTTCGGCCAAGCCAAAATTTTGGGGAAAATTTGATCCAATTCAATTTTCATCAAATTGATCATGCATAACTCTAAGTTATCATCATTCAAGCATACTCAAACAATCAATTTCATCAAATCATGCTCAAATAAATTTTACCCAAATTTTACCATAAATCAATTTCATGCTTAATTAGGACTCTTGATACCATTGTTGGGTTTTCTAGGTTATCCCAAGATCAATTAAGCGAATGAAATGTGCGAATACATCAAAATAAAGTAGCGGAATTACTTACTTTGATCGGCTTTTGGATGTGACGAACACAAAACTTTTCCTTGCTCCATGAAGCTCTCGGCCATGCCTCCAATTTGTGTTGTTTGTGTTTCGGTCAACCTCCATGGAAATAATCTTCAAGCTCCAAGCTTTGTGAATGGATTCCATGCTCAAGAGTTGGTTTCCCTATCACCTTGTGTGACCCCTGGATGTGCTAGCATCATTGAAAAATTTGCCACAAATCTTTCCTATGCTTCTTGTAGTTCTCGGCCAAGCCAAAAACTTGAGAGGAAAAATGGCACCTTGGCCGAATGGGAGAGAGAAGGAGAGAAGAAGTTGTGTTTGGTTTTTGATTTCAAAAACAAATACCAAAATCCCACTTTTCAAAAATGGTACAAGACTTTAAAGTCTTCCAACAACTCACATCATTTAAAAGTGACTTACATCACATCACTCAAAGTTGATGTGACTTTCATCACAAGAATGACCAATGATGTGACGCGTGATGTGACTTGTGGGCCGCACTTAAATTCGAAATGCGAGTGGGCCCGCAAACACTCACTGGCTCGGGTTCGCTAATTCTGAATTAACGAATTTTCCGTTGCGACATAATTAAATCAAATTTAATTAAATAATTATGCCTAGCAAAATTACTATTCACGTCACTAGCGAATTAATTCTAAATTTTAATTCCACATCGAAATCCAATTTCGTATAATATATCGAATATATTATTTTATCGATTAATTCGAAATTAATCGTTCTCTCTCTTCAAATATTATTTTATCCCAGATAAAATATCTCCGTAATTAATCCTAGATTAATAATGTGCGAGTCATACGTCATTGGTGAATCTTCGGGAAGCGACCCATGAGATCCCCGGATATGTTGGCAGTAAATCCGGTCGTCGGACTATCCGAACACGTACGTACCTAGTACTACGTTTTTACCGATTACAATACATGGTTGGCTTCTACCAAAGCACCGTGCCTACCCAATTCTCCAGAAATATTCTTAAGGAATATGTAATCTATATCAGGCGTAGTATACGTGGTATTGCGTATTGCGATCCAGTATCGAATGTCACGTGCTAGGCCTTGGGCTGGAATTGTGTCTGCCCCGTACGAAGCATATATCGGACCTCTGGTAACTAGTCTCTATAATCGGATAAGCATGACCTAGTCATATTATCCCGATAGCTGCAGCATATAAGAGCATCAGTTCCGTATCCTACGTGATCATCATCTCCACTATGACTGGAGTGATACTTCCATATTGACATCACACCCAATACACTACGATTCTCAATATACCCAGAAGAGGCGTACACAGAACCTATTAAAGCCCTGGACGACCAAAACTAAATTATATTGATTGTCGCAAGTATTAGCGGTGCAAGTCTCAGGTTAAGACCAAATTAACCTACCCTGATTCGGACTTCCATAGACACATAGTTATATTATCAATGGAATTCCAATGGGTCTATCCAGAGTGAAGCTGTTTCCGTACCATCGGTAAACACAACCTCCTATTACACTTGCATAAGTATCCAATACTTAAATATATGAGAACTATGCCGTTATGCTATCATAACACGCACAAGTACAATACTAGTCTATTCCGCATTATCGATGTCCAATCTCGATAATACTACGACTAGGGATGTTTTAATGATTAAACCTTCATAGATTGATACTGTCTCATATCTTATCAATCCGGAGCTAATCATATGGACTTTTATCATTTATGTATCTTGGTAATCCAATTACAAATGATAAAAGAGCAATTTCCTTTGTCACATAGTTAATTTGTATAACAACACCATGTTTTGTACAAATAGTGATGCTATGGGTCATAATTGTCCAACACAATTAACATCCAATGTCAATTTAATTAAAGTCCAATGGGCTTTCAATTAATTTATAAGGCATGGGCCTTGGCAACCAAAGCCCAATAAGGAATCACCCTTTGCCAAAAATCAATTTAGGCCCATTAGGCCAATTAAATTACAAAAGGCCCAATTATCATATTTGGACTTTATGGAAATGGTTTTAGGCCCAATTGGATCCAACCAATTATCCTAAACCAAACTTGGTCCAACCAAGCCCATTAAGCCCAAATACAACATTTTTAGCCCAATTCCAAATTAAGCATAACTAAGTAAATTCCATTATTCCAAATATCATAATTTAATCAATTAAAGTGTATTAACCATAATTAATTATTTAAATCAACATTTCCAAAATACCAATTTACATAATTAATCATGCTTTAATTAACCAACTTATGTCCAACACAAATTGAAGCAAAATCAATTCCAACATGCTTCCTAAGCTCTCGGCAATTGGGGACTTTTTATATCAATTTTGATTTCAATCCAATTAAATCACAAACTAATATATCCCATGCATTTTAAACACATCCAATTGTCTAAAATTCAAAAATCACCATAAGCTAGGGTACTCATTACATTCGGCCAAGCTAATGCATTTGGGGAAAATTAATTCCATTAATTTTTCATTAAATTGATTATGTACAAATCAAAGTTAACATATTATAAACATGCTCAAACAAACAATTTGAATAAAACATGCTCAAATCAAAATACCCAAATCAAGATTAAGAACCCTAAATTCAATTTCATGCTCAATTATGGCTATGATACCATTGTTGGGTTTTCTAGGTCTAACCAAGATCAATTAAGCAAGAAATTATGTGAATACAACAAAGTAAGAATGCAGAAAATACTCACTTTGATCGGATTTTGGATGCGTTGAACACAAAAAATTTGCTCCTTGAAGTTTCGGCCAAGCCCATTTGAAGTTGATCTTCAAGCTCCAAGCTTTGAGTGATGAGATTCCAAACTCATGGATAGGTTTCCCTAACACCTTTGAATGACTCCTTGTGTGTGCTAGCACTTAGAAAAAATTGCAACAATTTCTTCTTGTTCTTTGATAGTTTCGGCCAAGCCAAATGGGAGAGAAAGAAGTTGCTTTGGGCGTGAATTAATGAGAGAGAGGAGAAGGAAGTGAATGTTGACTTGTGTAATTGATTTCCATAATAAAAAATTAAAGATATACCAAAATCTAATAATTGATAAAAGTCCATCACTTTATCTACTTGAGTGTAAAAAAAGTTTCCATCAATTCCTACACTAACTTTCATCACCATAAAGGTAAATGATTGATTAGTGATGTGACTTGATGTGACTTGTGGGCCCCACTTGAATTCAAAATCTGAGTGGGCTCGCAAATACTCTCGGGCTTGGGTTCATTAATTATGAATTAACGAATTTTTTGTTGCGACGTAATTAAATCAAATTTAATTAAATAATTATGCCTAGCAAAATTACTATTCACGTCGCTCACGAATTAATTCTAAACTAATTCGTTTGCCCGAATGAAAATTCAATTTTTCCCGTTATGAAATCTAGTTTCATTTAATATATCAAATATATTATTTTAATTGATTAATTCCAAATTAATCGTTCTAATCTTTTTTAATTGAATTTTATCCCAGATAAAATTCTTCGTAATTAATCCTAGATTAATTTTCTCTCACTTCCAATTAATCCCAGATTAATTATGTTCGAGTCATACGTCATCGTTGAATCTTTGGGAAGTGACCCATGAGATCCCTGGATATGTTGGCAGTAAATCCGGTCATCAGAATATCTGAATACGTGCGTACCCGGTACCACGTTCTTACCGATTTACAAGACATGGTTGGCTTCTAGCAAAACATCGTGCCCACCCAATTCTCCAGAAATATTCTTTTAAGGAATATGTAATCTGTGTCAGGCGTAGTATACGTAGTATTGCGTATTACGATCCAGTACCGGATGTCACAAGCTAGGCCTGGGGCTGGAATTGTGTCTGCCCTGTACGAAGCATATATCGGACCTCTGGTAACTAGTCGCTATTATCGGATAAGCATGACCTAGTCATATTATCCTGATGAATGCAGTACATAAGAGTACTAGTTCCGTATCCTAAGTGACCATCATCTCCATATGACTGAAGTGATACTTCCATCTTGACATCACACCCAATACACTAAGATTCTCAATATACCCGAAGAGGCGTACACGGAACCTGTTAAAGCCCCGACGACCAAAACCAAGTATATTGATTGTCGCAAGTATTAGCGATGTAAGTCTCAGTGTTAAGACCAAATACATCTACCCTGATTCGGACTCCCATAGACACATAGTCATACTACCAATGGGATTTCAAGGGGTCTATCCAGAGCGAAACTGTTTCCATACCATCGGTAAACACAACCTCATATCACACTTGCATAAGTATCCAATACTTAAATATATGAGAATTATGCCGTTATGCTCCCACAACGCGCACAATGCAATACTAGTCTATTCCACATTATCGATGTCCAATCTCGATAATACTACGACTAGGGATATTTTAATGATTAAACCTAGTGGATTATACTGTCTCATATCTTATTAATCCGGAACTAATCATATGAATTTTATCATTTATATATCCCGGTAATCCAATTACAAATGATAAAAGAGCAATTTCCTTTGTCACATAGTTAATTTGTACAATAACACCATGTTCTGTACAAATAGTGATGTTATGGGTCATAATTGTCCAACAAGTGGCATGTTGTCCTACACCTAAAAATGAGGCTTTAGTCATTTTACCTCGAATGCAAGATTCACAGGTTGGATAAGGTTCAATGGTGAGATCCTGAATCAAACCATTCCTAACCATCTGGGTTAAGCGTCTAACGCATATATGACCTAACCTCATATGCCAGAGTTCAGTATTATTTATTTCAGATAATTTACATTTATTAATCCCAATATTTAAAATATCTAGAGAAGTATGCAATATGTAATGACCATGCTCATTGGACACTTAAGGATCTGAATATTATTTCTATCATATAAATACAAGGAATAGTTATTAATATTTACATGATAACCTTTTGTATCTAATACAAAAAGTGATATAATATTAGCTACACATCCCGGAATAGCATAGCAGTCATGCAACAAAAGACTCCCACTAGATAAGAGGATATCACATACTCCAACAACAATCGCATCGAGAAGTCACCATTTCCAATATGCAACTGCATCTCTCTGGGCTTTAGTTTTCTACTTTCCTTCAACACCTGCAACAAATTGCAAATGTAAACAGGACAAGCAGAATCTAAAATCCAACTGGATGTAATAGCTGTACAAGCTAAAGAGATATCAATAACAGGAAAAATAAATGTACCTGAAGTAGATGCTCTCTCCTTTCTGATTTGGGCCAATTAGTTAGGACAGTTCCTCTTCCAATGGCCGATCTTGCTGCAGTGGTGGCATTTGTCATCAGCAGTTCTCTTAGGTTTAGTTATCTTACCTTGTGATGGAACATTTAAACCCTTTTTTTCTTTCCTTTATTCTTCTTCCATTTCTGTCTAGATTGGGAAGAAGCGGAAGAGAAGTGGGTTTCAGAGGTCGAGTCAGAACTCCATTCCTCAAATCTTCCTCCACAGTTTGTAGCATCATATGCAACTCTTGATTACAACAGCTAATCCCATTCATATTGAAGTACATTATAAATTGGTGATACAACGCCAGGAGTGAACCAAGAATGACACTTCGTCCAAAGTGTCATTTAGAGGGAAGTTAAAGCGCCTCAATTGTTCGATCAGATTGATCAAGTGATGCACATATGGACTCACAGCCTATCCCTCTTCGAGTCTTGAATGGAACAATTCCATTGAAACTTTATGAACCGAGACTTTTTCTTGGTTCACAAAAGAGTCCCGAAGTCGCATCATCATACTATATGCGTCAGGCATACCAAAATATTTCCTTTTAAGCTCCAGTGCCAATGAACTGAGAATGTATAATTTAATGTATAATTTAACCTTTCTATCATCATCTCTCCATCTCTGGAGAGTCTCATATTCCTCCGGTGATGCATCATCTGGTATGGAAAGGGGCAACATACCTTCTAACATATATTCAAGTTTCTCAGACCCGAAGACAATCCTCAGATCCAAGTCCTAATTTGTAAAGTTCTCAGTGCCTTTAAGCTTAATTGTATCAAATATATTAGCAAAAGGGTTAGTCGTAGAAGCCGCCATTGTAAATCTGTCATATAGATAGCGAAAAAATGGTTAGCAGACAAAACAGTTTCATATAATATGAAATAATAAAGCATTAGATAGATCATGAATTTTTAGTCTAAAAAATGCCCTCCCACTATTACATGCAATACTATAATCCCTAAACAGAATTCAAACAATAAAATAGTGAAAAGTGGATCCCATGAATATATTTCAGCTCACAGCTTTGGCACGTTCTCGCCTACGTATATTCATTAGGTAGACAACTCATTGTAAATCACTCACTAGTGACTCTTAAGTTCCGTTCATTTCTCATTGTGACAGCTTTGGCACGTTCACAATGAGGCGTACCAAGGTTAAACTTGTCAATGATAAATTCAAGATACTTACATTGTCCTGACAGCTTTGGCACGTTCAGAATTTATACTTTCGCTTGAATTTACCTAATATCAAATTTTTATCTGGTACAAATAAATCACTTTCTTCTATACCCTCACAGCTTTGGAACGTTATATGATACAATCATAGAAGATTTATTTATAAACCGTATTGACAAGACGGACAAAGAAACATGCATCAAATATATATTACTTTTAAACCTTATTAATAAGGGATTTTCCGTGAAAGATGTTATACATCCAAATTTAATCAAATTAAATAACACATGCATGCATAAAGCAAAGAATAGACCAAATTTCAGATTTAATGGCCTAATCATTTCATGGGCTCAGGATCAGACTCGCTCTGAAACCACTTTTGTTGGAGTTTTAGGCGATATATCAGGGTAAAGTAGAGGAATGCGGGAAAATCAAATTTTCTGATTTCTTTTATTAACATTGGTAATTAAAATAAACTAATTTATTTTAATCACTCAATACTCAATAAAACATATTTTTACCCAAAAAACATAATTTTCTAATATTGCCGTAAGACCCATAAACTTTACATTTTGATCATTTTAGTCCTAATTTGTCAAATACATAATTAGATGATTCCAAATCACTACCAAAATGATTTATACATGTCATAAATGTCAAAATATATTAAGCAACCGAAATATCATATTTTCCTCAAATTGCCGAGAAGTCCACAAAGTTTCAATTTTGATCATTTTGGTCCAATTTTGTGAAAACATGCTTAGATGATTTCTAATCAATCCCAACCTGATTTGTATATCTAATATACATCAAAATATAACATATATATGAAAAGTCCCAATTTTGGTTTAGGTTAGAAACCCTAATTTTTCAATTAATCAAATTAACCAAAAATAACCAAAATTAATTCAATCCAACACTTTAATCAATCTCTACAGCACCAAACAAGTCTCACCACTTTGAAAAACTCAATAACAATTCTAGGTCATCATTGAGTGGCCTAACAACTCTAGAATGGCAACCAAGTCATCTAATGACCAAAAGAGAGCTTAATAACACCTTATAAGCTTTCTTTATTAACATACATGCAAAGATCTTTCATCTAACCATCCAACATCAATATTACAACAAATAAAAGAGTAGAGAAACAACCAAACATCACATGTTGTAGCTTGGAACCCTAGAAATATTTTTCTAGTTGAAAAGGAATTGAAAAAACTTACAAGACTTTAAGTCTTCTTCAAATATTCATTTTTTCCTTCACTTTTTCTCTCAACTTTCTTTTGTAATATTTTTGGATCCTTAACACATTAAGCGGAGAAAATGAAAAATGAAAAGCTTATATATGTAGGGTTGGCCGAAAATGAGGGCAAAAAATGAAATTAGGATTTGTAAATTTTTAATGAATATTAAAGGTAGCAAAATCCAATCGAATACCATTTCCATAAAGTAAACATACAAGTGCACCAATTACAGTAAGCCATATATAGCAATAATTATGATGAAGATAAATATATTTAATTATTCTAATTATTTAATAATTAAATAATTACTTAATACAAATATCTAAATACATGTATCATATTTACTTTAAATATTCCATAATACATATATTTGTAACATGTGTCAAATATTTTATTTGACAAATAATTAATGTGTATTTAATAAAATCAAGTATTTAATCCAAATACACATTAACTAGGAAATGGCCGAAAAAACCCTTAAGCTTGTATCTTTTCGTTTAACCGTTAAACGATTTATAAATAATCAATATTATTTATAAGAGTTGCCATAGTGCTCCATAAGTATATTTCATTACTGAGACTCTCTAGATTCAGGCATATCTGTTACTGAATCCAATTTCATGTCCATAATCTACCCACCCTTAAATTATGACGACCACTGATAAACTCGCTGAATCATACAGGTCGAGGTCATTGCATACGTGTAATCCCTCCATCACAGATATCCAGATTATTTCAGAGATATAAATATTAACGTCAAATCTCTATAGGTATAATCATGTCAACATATCTATTAACAATATCTTAATAACACTTAGAACTCAATTTTACAGTGTACCACAAGCCCATGGATTTAACATATTGCTAATCCAAAAATGGATACCTATGCTCTGTACACAGAACTGACGGATCCTATCTTGATACACACAGGATATCTTGAGGATCAGTCCATACCCAACGAACAGGCGGAGGTCTGACCTAAATCGGTCGGTGACGTGACTGCCATCAAAGTGTGGAGGATATCTCATATATCCACAGTGGTATCTCAAGTCAAAGAATCACTATGCTACTCTACCCGAGAAGAATCTTATTAACATTGATGTACCATCTATTAAGAATCTTTGGTGAGTCGTTAAGTGTTTATCCAATATAAACACCTACATTTCTATACGAGTCTCCAAGACTCGTGGCTCATTGAGCATCAACCATTGAAATCCAAGATTCCAATATACGACACATACAAGTCTCAATAAGTTTACTTACTGACCAAATGATGTCATCATTGACCATGAACTGTTTAAGAATGATACTGTTATAATACAACTCAATGTCAGTTGCGACGCTTTTGCAACTGTATCATAACTAATCATTCTAAGGTCATTTACGTCTTTACCTTATAATAAAAGAAGAAGTTATATTTTAGAATTTTTTTTTTTATTTTATTCATAATAAAATATTTACACAAGTATTTACAAGGAAATATAAGAGAAATTGGCGCTCAGAGCACCAACCTACACTTAGCACCTCATTCAGTAGCTCATTTCCATAGTTCTCTATGAGAATTTGGGGAGTTTCAGCTCTTGTGTGTTTTATTTTTTTAAGCTTTCTTGTAATTTTTTTCTTTTAGTAATAAAATTATGTGTGTTTTTATTCAAATCATTAGTAGTTAATTTAATCCTGCTAGGGTAAATGGTGAACCTCTTAATATGAAAATATAGATTAATCTTATTTATATTATAATATATAAACTGTAATCTAATGATTAATTTTTAATTTAAATATGGATTAATTATTGACAAACTTTGTTACCGCCTATATGGCTGGTTTTATTTATTTGGCATAACTGAGTACCTAACTGAACTTGTTATAGACAAATATTTTCACCGCCTTTATGACTGGTTTTATTTATTTTGGCATAATTAATTCCTGAAATAAATTTCTTGGGTAATAATGATAATTTTAATATTATAAAAAATAAGATTTCTAAATTTGAAATATTAAAAGTGGATCATCTAACCCCCACATTTTATTTTATTATTGCAGTTTAATTTAAAATTTTCAATCATTTCAAACAATTCACTCTTTTTATTTTTACTCGAATTATTATTTTATCTTATTAAATCTATTCTATGTGGATCGACTCCAGACTTACCAGGTTATTTTATTACTTCGACACTCTTAGACTTGGAAGTAAAGAACCACTTTGTGAGCGTGTTAAGTTTTTGGCACCGTTGCCGGAGAATATAATTTAGTAGATAGAATAATAATTTAACATCCTTACATTTATTTATTTTGAATTTCTTTTGTTTGTATTTTCTGTATCTCAATTTTTTTAATCATTATATTTTTATTTTTGTTCTTTTGTCATTTATTTTAATTTTTTTTCTTTCTTTTACTTGTTTATTATTTTTCTTTTTGTATGTATTGCATTTGCATATTTAAATTTTAGCAAATAATATACATTTAAGTTGCATAAGACATTGGTCTCAATCATCTAGCGGTAGATAAAATAGAGAATCACCATTACCTTCACTGTCAATTAAATGGCTGATAACCAAAATGAAAACCCACTTAACCGAGATGGAAATCCAGTTGATCAGGTAAAACATGATTCTCAGCATGATGATCTTAATCATCCTAGGACACTCGGAGAATTCAGGAATCTCACTAGGACAGGGTCACCATCTTGCATTACTTTCCCCTAGATGCATCCCATTTCAATTTTAAATTAGATGTCATCCAACTTTTACCTATATTCCACAGTCTTGAATCAGAAAATCCTTATCAGCACTTAGGGAAATTTGAAGAGGTGTGTAATACTTGCACATATCAAAATTGCAGCATGAATATAATTCAACTCAAGTTTTTTCCTTTTTCTTTAAAGGATAAAGCTAAAATTTGGCTACAGGACCTTAGGTCAGGATCCATTCGAACATTGGATGATTTACAAAAGAAATTTCTGAAACACTTCATTCCCCATCACAGGACAAACTCTTTTAAGAGTAAAATCACAACTTTCACACAAAAGTTGGGTGAAACACTTTACCAATGTTGAGATAGATTTAAAGAGATGTTGAATATTTGTCCACATCACGAGTTTGAAACATGGAGGCTGGTTTCCTATTTCTACGAGGGTTTAACATCCCAAAGTAGACAAATAGTGGAAATGATATGTAATGGTGAGTTTAGGGATAAAAATCCTGAATATGCACTAGATTAACTAGAACACATAGCAAAGAATGCACAACAATGAGATACAATTGGAACTTATTAGTCGTCAGTAAAACCACAGTCATATGGTAGATGTATGTTTAACCTTAGGGAAGACCATGACCTTTTTGCTAAATATGCATCTCTAGCTAAAAAAATTGAGGCATTATAAATGAGGTAGAGTGATCATTTCAAGTCAATTCAAGAAGTCACATGTCATATCTGTAATTCTAATAACATGTCACACAAGTTTGCCCCAACCTTGCCAGCCCAGTAAGAATGTCTCTATGATCAAGTTAGTTCCATAAACACTTTCAAGAGATCAAATCCAAATCATATCTCCCAAACCTATAATTACGATTGGAGAAAACATCCAAACTTCAATTGAAAGAATGATAACCAATCACAACCATCCTAACCACCTCCCCAAGTATACCCAAATTTCCAAAATTCTCAGAATTATGCACCATATTTACCACCACCTATGAAAAACCTTGAGGATATCTTGCATGCGTTTATTGAGAAACAGAAAGCCATTAATAACTAAAATGTGCAAACATTGATTGATTTGAAAGATATTTTTTCCAAAATCACATCTGCATTGACCATTAATAAGAAAGGAAAGTTTCATGCACAACCACAGCCAAACCCCAAGAGTCATCAAAACCCTCATGAAGGTAGTTCTGGTAGTTAACACATAGGTCAAGTCAAATATTTTATTACTCTTTGCAGTGGTAAGGTCATCCATAAATTCTATTCTTGATCCTCGCGAAGCTAAAAATAAATCAGATTCAGAGGGTAAGGAAGGGGTTGATAAACCATTACCTATCATTGATAATAATAATTTTTCTCATGCACCTCTATTTCCTCAAGCATTAAAAATAAAAAAAATTGAACCATTCCATATAGATATATGAAATATTCAAACAGGTGAAGGTCAATATTCCTTTGTTAGATGTCTTCCAACGGATACCATCTTAAGCCAAATTTCTGAGAAACTTTTGCACCGTTAAAAGAAAATATTAGGTAATAAATAAAGCTTTTCTAGATGAACATGTAAGTTCCATTCTCTCAACCGATAATGTATTAAAATACAAATACCCTAGTTGTCCAACTATTTCATGTATTATTGGAAATCAAAAAATTGAACATGCTTTGCTTGAACTTGGAGCCAGTGTCAATTTGCTTCCATTTTCGGTTTACCAACAACTTAATATAGGCGAGTTAAAACTAACCTCAACTACTTTTTTACATGCCGATAGATCAGTCAAGGTACCGAAAGGAATTATGAAAGACATGTTATTACAAGTAGATAAATTCATATATCCTGTTGAATTTATTGTCTTAGAAACAAAACCTGTAGCATACAATTATAAGCCAATTCCTGTAATACTTGGTCACCCATTTTTAGCAACAGTTAATGCTTTAATTCACTGCAGGAATGGAATCATGAATTTATCATTTGGTAATATAACATTGAAGCTTAATATTTTTAATATGTACAAACAACCATACGATGATGACAGTGAAAATGAGAGCATGATACTAATTGAACCAATTTTAGAGGAACATATTCCGAGGAGTTTATCCAATCCCATGAAAATTTGTGCAGTTAATTTTCTTGAATCAAGTATGTAATTAGATTCGAATATTCCTATTGATTTTTTACTTAATTCTACACAGGAACTGAAAGACGATGGAGAGAAACAAAAATTTGAGGAACTAGGATCACTGGAAGAAGACAAATGTGAGGAAACACTCAAATTGGAATTAAAGACTTTACCAGAAGGATTTAAGTATGTATTTCTTAGAGATGAACAGATTTACCATGTGGTAATTTCTTCTTCCCTCACAAGCGATGAAGAAAGTTAGTTGTTAAATGTGTTGAGAGAACATAAACTGGAAATTGGATGGACTTTAAAAGACATAAAAGTCATTAATCCTTTGATCTGCACATACTGAATACATTTAGAAGACAATATTATGACATTTCATCAACCCCAAAGAAGATTAAACTATCACATGAAAGAAGTGGTAAAAGCAGAAGTCCTTAAACTTTTTGATGTAGGCATTATTTACCCTATTTCCGATAGTAAGTAGGTAAGTCCTACATAAGTTGTGCCTAAAAATTCTGGAATAACTATCGTAAAAAAAGATAAAGGAGAATCAATTCCAACCCGAATCCTATCTAATTGGCGTAGTTGCATTGACTACGGAAAACTAAATGACGCCACTAGAAAAGATCATTTTCCTTTAACATTTCTTGATCAAATTTTGGAAAGAGTAGCAGGACATCCCTACTATTGCTTTCTTGATGGTTACTCAGGTTATTATCAAATTTCCATTGCTTTAGAAGATCAGGAAAAGACCACAGTCACATGTCCCTTTGGAACATTTGCACTTAGGAAAATGCATTTTGGATTTTGTAATTCACCAACAACATTCCAATGATGTATATTAAGCATATTTAGTGACATGGTTGAACATTGTTTAGAGGTCTTTATGGATGATATATGATGAACACTAAAAAATGCATATTTATTATACCCAAAATCAATCGTTTTACACTTGTAGTTTCACTAATCCCCTTAATTTAGCACGTTAGTGAAATAATATTCTAAGTTATGTTTTGTATATTTTTATTATTTGGTAAGTAAAACACTGGTCGGAAGCTCGATAGGAAAAATCAGACTTGGAAAAGGGCAAAAGCGGAATTTCAGCAGACGTGTCGCGACACTCAAGGTCTCGGTGTCGTGACACGCGCATAAAGACAACAACACCGCGGACACTGCCTATCGCATCGTGACACGTACGACCTCAGCGTCGCGATGCCTTAATCTTTCAACACGTGTCTTCCAGCTGGCATACGCGTCGCGACGTGTACAACCTTGGCATCGTGAATCGCGGACCTTTCTCAGCCTATAAATTGAAGCTTCCGGCAGAAGACATTTTCATGCTTTCTTTCCGAATTTCTCTATAGATTTTGGAGAGAGAGTGTCTTGTGTGTTTATTTATTTTAAGCTTTATGTAATGTCTTTTTCATTTAATTACAAAATAAGTAGCTAGTTTCTTTTTGCTGGGGTAAATAGTGAAGGTTTTATAATGAAAACTTAGATCAATCTTGCCTACATTATAATAAATAAATTATAATCTAATGATTAAAACTTGATTTAGATCTGGATTAATTATTGACAAAATTGGTGATCGCCTATATGGTTGGTTTTATGTTTCCACCACATATATGGATGATTTTATACGATTTTGGCATAATTGAGTGCCTTGGCAAAACTTTTTATAGAGAAACGGTATCACCACCTATATGGCTGGTTTTATACAGTATCACCGTCTTTATGGCTAGTTTTATATTTTTGGTATATTTAGTTCCTTGGTAGGACTAGTTATCGACAGAAATGACTACTGCCTTTATGGCCGGTTCTATATTTTGGCATATAATTAAGTGAGATTTCTAGATTTGAAATATTAAAAATGGATCCCCTAACTCCAGCATTTCATTTTATTATTGCATTTTCACTTAAAAGTTTCCAACAACTTCAACAAATCAAACCTTTTCGCTATACTTAAACATTCTATTTTACTAAATCTATTCCCTGTGGATCGACCTCGGACTTAACGGGTTATTTTATTACTTCGACACTCTTATACTTGGGAGTAAAAGAAAACTTCGTGAGTGTGTCAAGTTCTTGGCGCCGTTGCCAATGAATTATTATTTAGTAGATAGAATAATTTTTCTTTTTCCTTTTCTTTATTTTATTTTCATTTTTGTCTAGTTTATTTTTTTATCTTGTCATTTATTTCATTTTTGTAAATATTGTATTTGTTTTTTTTTTTATTTATTGTTTAGGTTGCATGACACACTGGTCTCGATCATCCAGCGGTAGACTATACAGAGAATCTCCATCACCTTCGTCGTTCGTCAAAATGGCCGAGAATTAAATTGAAAATCCAGTTGAAAATCCAACTGCCCGAGTTGAAAACCTAGTTAATCAGGAAGGAAACGAGTCTCAGCACGAAGATCCTAATCATCCTAGGACACTCAGATAATTTATGAATCATACTCGGACACGATCACTATCTTGCATTGTTTTTCCTCTAGATGCAACACGTTTCAATTTTAAATCAAGAATCATCCATCTTTACATGTTTCAATTTTAAATAAGGTATCATCTATCCTTTACCCACATTCTACTGTCTAGAATCAAAAATCCTTATCAGCACTTAAGGGAGTTTGAAGAGGTATGTAACACTTACACAGACTAAAATTATAGCATGAATATAATTCGTTTAAAAGTTTTTCCCTTTTCTTTAAAGGACAAAGCTAAAATTTGGCTGCAAAACCTTAGGTCGGGATCTATCAGTGTTAGTGTTCCTGGAACATGCCAAGGATCTAATAAGCAAGAAAAGGTGTTCATAAATTCATTATAAGTTGCAGAATTACTTACATTGAATGGATTTGAGCTTTTAAATTTTTGAGAAGAAGATCTCCAAGATCTTTCCTTTGTTGATTCCAAGCTTTGAGTTGGTTTCCAAGATCCTTCCTTTAATGATTCCAAGCTTTGAGTTGGTTTCCCTATCACCTTAGTTGATTCCATGAAGTGCTAGCTTTGTTGATTTTGCAACAAAATCAAAGAGATGAGAGGCTCAAGTTCACGCCCATGGAGGAGAGTATTAGGGTTTCATTTTGTTTCAACTGTTGTGTTACACAAGTGAAGAGAGAGAGAAGGCTTTTGGTAAAATCCCTTTTACCCTTTTCACCTAAACTAGGTGGTTGGGTAAATGGTTTTACCAAAACCATTACAAGGTGATTGGATGGTTGGTGGCTTGTAATAAATGCCAACTACCCTCCCAACTACCACATGTGAAGTGAGCCCCACATTTGAATTCAAAATTCAAATGGATTCTACGAATGTTTACCGCGGCTCGGATTCGTTTAATCGGATTAAACGAATTTCCGTCGCCAAATAATTAAATCTAATTTAATTAAATGACGACGCCTCGTAAATATATTACGAATGCCATTTACGAATTAATTCTAAATTAATTCGTTCGCTCGTATTAAAGTCCAACTTTAATTTCGTAATCAAATCCAATTCATATTAATATATCCGATATATTAATTTTAGCCCATACGAATAAATTAAATAGAAAAATCAAATTTTAACTATTAAATTTATTCTACCGATTAATTCCAAATTAATCGTGTTCTCTCTCTTTCCGAACACATTTATCCCAGATTAAATAATACCTCAATTAATCCCAGATTATTTTCTCCATCTCAATTAATCCCAGATTAATTCTCTCTCTTAATTAATCCTAGATTAATTCTAATTCGAGTCAACTGTCATTGGTGAATCTTTGGGAAGCGACCCAAGAGATCCTGGATATGTTGGCAGTAAATACGGTCATCGGATTATCCGAATACGTACGTACCTCGTACCACGCGCTTATCGATTTACAAGACATGGTTGGCTTCTAGCAAAGCACCGTGCCTACCCAATTCTCCAGAAATATTCTTACTGGAATATATAATCTATGTCAGGCGTAGTATACGTAGTATTGCGTATTGCGATCCAGTATGTAATGTCACGTGCTAGGCCTGGGGCTGGAATGTGTCTACCCCATACGAAGCACATGTCGGATGTTTGGTAACTAGTCTCTATAATCAGATATACATAACCTAGTCATAATATCCCGATGACTGCAGTACTTAAGAGCACTAGTACCGTATCCTACGTGACATCATCTCCACTATGACTGGAGTGATACTTCCGTCTTGACATCACACCCAATACACTACGATTCTCAATAGACCCAGCAAAGGCGTACACAGAACCGGTTAAAGGCCTGGACGACCAAAACTAAAGCATACCGATTTTCGCAAGTATTAGCGATGCAAGTCTCGGGTTAATACCAAATACACCTACCCTGATATCGGACTTCCATAGACACATAGTCATACTACCAATGGAATTCTGAGGGGTCTATCCAGAGCGAAGCTGTTTCCGCACCATCGGTAAACACAACCTCCTATCACACTTGCATAAGTATCCAATACTTAAATGTATGAGAACTATGCCGTTGCACTCCCACAACGCGCACAAGTGCAATACTAGTCTATTCCGCATTATCGATGTCCAGTCTCGATAATACTACGACTAGGGATATTTAATGGTTAATCCTTCAAGGACTGATACTGTCTCATATCATCTCAATCCAGAACTAATCATAGGGACCTCATATCATTTATACATCTAGGTGATCTAATCACAAATGATAAGAGCGCAATCTCCTTATCACTTAGTTAATTTGTACAACAACACCATGATCTGTACAAATAGTGACGCTATGGGTCATAACTGTCCAACAATCTCCCACTTGGCCTACAGCCAGTCACTCGAGTGTCTTACACCCGAACTATGTACGGTTCGCTCAAACTGCTGAGGAAAGGCTTTCGTTAGCGGATTTATATGATTATCGTCTGATGCAATTTATTCGATCATCACATCGCCACGATGTATGATCCGAATGAATCAGATGAATAGTCGAAGTATATATCTGGATCGTTGATGAAACCATTAATTCTTTATTCTGTGATGTAGCCTAGCTCAGCTGCTAACCGAACTATATCTAATCTAATTAGATTTGTTAATGACCCAAATGGATTCTATTACTGCCTCAGCCGCAGCAGCAAAACCCGCCATTGTTGTTTATTCGGCAACAGCATCTTGCTTGGAAGATTTCCAGCTCACTGTACCGTTATTCAAACTGTATAGTACCGTGTTACGATTTTTAGTCACTTAATCAGTTAGGAAACTTGCAACAGTGATCCCAGTCACTTCAAGTTCTCAATCTCCATAGTTTAAGACATCATCCTTAGTTCTCTAAGATTCTAATGGATGTTCTTATTATCAACAGTGACTATCACTTGGATTGACCTGTTTGTGACTCCATATGCTCAAAGCGTATGAGACACCAGGTCACGTACATTTTTCAATGTACGAGTTCTCAGAGAGTGTTAACAACTTTAAATCTATCCCAGTAGATCTTTATTCCTAGAATAAAGGTTGTTTCCCAAGAATTCTACGGAGAGTTTTCATGAAAGCCAAGCTTTCACCGATTGTAATATGGGAATATCATTTCCAAGAAATGACATATCATCATTATTTAGGACAGTCACTGTTTGTGCGCTCCCACTAACCTCCTTATATACACAAGAATCATTTCTCGTTTTGAATTAAATCATAAACCATTATGATTACATCAAAATGATAATTCCAAGAACCTAATGTTTGCTTAAATCCAAACATGGATCGAATAACCTGCAAACTTGTTTGCTAGTTTTGGTACGACAAAACCGTCAGGATGTTATAAAACATCCTCCAAAAGGTTTCCATTTAAGGAAAGCGATTTTGACGTTCAGCTACCATATTTCATGAAGAAACATGCAACATCAGCAAGCATTATCCAAATGGATTTATCCATGGCAACAGGTAAAAGGTTTCGTTGTAATCGACACAATGTTGATAACAATACATTTTCGCTACAAGCCTAGCTTGGTACGTTGGTATGTTGCCATCCATGTATGTCTTCCTTGAAGACTTAGATACTACCAATAGCACAATGCCTTCGGTACATCAACTAGTCTCTAAACATAGTTGGTATACATGGAATCTATTTCGGACTCATGGCACTTTGCCATATGGGGAGTCGATACCTTGTATCACTTCCTCATATGTAGTCAGTCTGTCTTCCTCAATAAGATTGACATCTTTATGAGGTGAGATCAGAAACCTATACCTCATAGGTTATTTCCGACTCTCTCGACTAACGCGGGGTTCTTGTGTATTCGAAGATTGTGGTACAGTTTCATCCTTGATGAACTGTTTGTGTTCCATTAAGGACTAGGTGCTTTGAACAGTATACTCTGATTTTCATCGAGTTTTACTATCCTCCCACTTACCACTGCATATCGGTATTCCTCTTAGGAAAACCGCATGGCGAGCAACAATTACATTGTTTCTTGTGAGTTGTATAAGTATTATACTTTGGTTTCCTTAGGATAACCTACAATTTAGGCACTTATCCGATTGGGTTCTAGTTTGGTATCATCCTAACATATGCCAGCATCCCAAATATTCAGGAGTGAGAAAACCCAGTTTCTTTCCTGTTCATATATAATATGAAATCTGTCAAACGGATTTTCATGGAACCTTATTCAAAAAAGTATTGCACTGTTAATGCTTATCCCTTTAAAGGAAAATGGTAGCTCAGAGCGACTCATGATTAACCTTATCATGTCTAACAAAATTCGGTTTCTCGTTTGGACACACCGTCGAATTGACTGTTCCATGAGGAGTCCTCATTGAAAGAATACTATTCTCTTTCAAGTATTTGAGAAAATTACTGCTTAAGTATTTTCATCATGGTCAAACCGTGATGGTTTTAATACTTTAGCCGATCTGTTTGTCTATTTCGTGTAGAAACTCTAAAAGTTTCCGATTCGTGTTTCAAAAGAAACACATAACCATAACGCGATGTAAAGGTCACGAAACATTCATTTCCACATTTAGCCTAGCTAGACATGGCCCCACTTACGTCACTATGAAAAGGGGCTAACAGATTGATGGCACTTATTCTTTTACCAAGTAAAAGGTATTTTAGGTACTTTCCTAATAAACTAGATTCGTAGACATCATTTGAATGGAATCAAATCCGTCCTAGTATCCACTCTTCAAAAGTGTGGATATACGAGTCTGTTTAATGTGTCTTAGACTACACTGCCACAAATAAGTCTTATCTGATCAAATCAGTTTGAGCTATTTGTTCGTCATTATTATGTTTGAGATTTATTTATATTCAAAATATAAATATGTTACTCACATATAATGTGTATCTCAATATCATTTTATAAAATAAAACACTTTAGTATTCTAGAATATAAAGGTATACCGCAACGGGTTAAACCCTGATATAAAGAAAATGTTTCTAGTCAAACTAGTTACATTATAATAGTTTCCTAATTTAAGTACACACCGAAGGGTAGTTCCAAAACTTAGGTATCTATGGTAAAACAACGACTTTCGTCCCATTCCGATTCGCAGATTAATCTCAATTGAAGTCAGTATCCTGCTCATAGCAATTCTGTACATCAATGCATATTTATGTATCACACTTAGTATTTAAAATCCAATTTTAATACTAGTAGTGAACATATTTATGACAAACATATTTGAAGTCAGAGCCTTGCTCGTCTTCAATTCCTTCATGTCTGCTTTGTCCATACGGCAGTCCCGTTCAGT